>CAWUFW010021297.1:0-125211 GCA_963921515.1 Calotriton arnoldi | reverse complement strand
CGGACGGACCGGCTCCCAGTACGAGTCGGTCGCAAGGTAAGGCTACGGACAGCTCTCGGAGGGCTGTCCGAGCGAGATCGGAATCGGCCCCTCTGTGTTTGAAAATACCACTTTAAGAAAGTAGGTATTTTCTTGCCTAACCATCCAGCATGCCTCTGCTAGCTTGTGTATTGTATGTCTGGGTTTGTGAGTGACAGGGGCTGGGGGACTCCAGGAGACAGGGTGAGTCAGCACAGGGCTGAATAGACCTATCTGAATGTAGAGTGGTGGGAGGAGTAGCACCTGGGCCTGAATAGGGCTGTGCCTACCTTCCACAATGCTGGCTCCACCTCCTGTGGTGCGTCTGATGTCCCTGGCCCACATTGACAAAGGAAGAAGGTGTGCACTGGCAGAATGCACCCAGAACTGGTTTGGACTAGGTACAGGACCCTCTGCCTTCAGAGGACAAAGGATTTGCTAGTATAAATATTGGGACCCACACCCCAAGATTTTGGGTCACTTCTGGGAATCAAGACAAACCTTTGCTGAGGAGAAGAACCAGGAAGCTGAAAGAGGATACTACCCCTATGCTGCGTGTTGTTGGGGTTGGCCTGCAGTGGTTACTTTATTGCCAAAGACAGGAGAAAAGGTCTGAGTGTGCTTTCATCATCTTGAAGAAGATCTCCAAGGGCTTGAACATTGAGCTTGCCTCCTGCCTGAAGTCTCAGGGATACAAGACTTCACCCCCAGCTCCCCTTCTGAATTCCCTTGCTGGGATTTGAAGTGCCTACTGCTGTTGGGCCTTCTGAGAGACTGCGTGTCGCTGGGAGCTGGAAGTGCGACGCAACGAAGAGGAAGCGTGTCGCCGTCGCCGCAGCAGCTGTCGTCGCATCGCAGAGTAAGCGTGCCGCCGCTGCCGTTGTCGCATCACCGAAGTGCCCCGCATCACCGGAGAAGCGTGCCGCCGCAGCAGTTGTCGTCGCATCGCGGAGTAAGCGTGCCACCGCTGCCGCTGTCGCCATCGCATCACCGAAGCGCCTCGCATCACCAGAGAACCGTGCCGCCGAAACAGAGGACGCCGGCGCATCACCGGAAAAGCGTGTTGCAGGGCCTGTCGCGGCTCAGAAGATCGCCGTGTCGTCGCACGGCCGTCGGGCGTGCACGCATCCCGTCTACGTTGTCGCACCGTAAGCAAGACGCCATTTTCTCACATCGCACCGGATCATCATCGCATCGGAACTGGGCTGCAGTAAGAAACCGATGCATCCTCCTTTCTGCGTGTAAGGAATCGAAGCATCACCTTCCCAGCGACCCTTTTGTTTGTTTTGCGTTACGCATCCAAAGGTACATTGAGAGTAAAGTGTTGCATTTATCATCTTTATTGAACTGAGCTATTTTCTACCATTTGACAGTCATATTTTTCGTATTGTATTGATTTTTGTCGTTTGGGTCTTGTGTTAAGTCTATATAAAAATACTTATTTTTATACTACAATTTGTGTGGTGTCCATCTGTAGTGTTGTCACTGGGTTACTGTATGTGTCCACAAATGCCTTACACACTGCCTCTGAGATAAGCCTGCCTGCTCATGCCAAGCTACCAAGGGGGTGAGCAGGGGTTATTTTAGTAGTGTATCCCCCTTACCCTGACTAGAAGCAAGGGTCCTTATTTGGACAAAGGTACCTACCTCTGCCAACTAGAGACCCCCAGTTCTAACATTGGTGGTCAGCGGTGAGGATTCTGGACTTGCATTTGTGAGTCATATACAGTAATTGGTGTACACTACTAGTGAGTGCAGACCAAACGCAACCACATACATTTCTGGTAGATTGTTCTTCCTGTGATTTCTATTTTTTGCCAAGAACTGCCAAGTTTAGTCACCATGAGCAAAACAGCATCCATCGCATCTGTGGATTTAGATTTTTTAGAAGAAAAGCTGGAAAGTTACAATGTGAAACTGCTAAAGTACTTCTGCAGGAAATTGAAAGTTGCTTCTACAGGTCTCACCAAGAAGGATGAGTACCAAAAGGCGCTGAGGGCCTGGGTGGAAGCAAGGAGTACCCCTGAGCATGTGGAAGAGCATGAGGAGGGGGCTGAGGATGCAGGAGGGCAGCTAGATGGGCTATTGGGTCCAGGGGGGAGGAAAGCACCTTCCCCAACAGGTAGCAGTGTTTCTTCCAAGGGCCTGTCCCCAGGAGAGCTGGAGGACAGGGAGAGAAGTAGGGTGCATGAAATGGAGCTGACCAAGCTTAAGATGGGTGGGCAGTTATAATTGGAAATTAAGAAATTGGCCCTAGAGGAAAAGAGGATGCAAATGGAGCATGAGAGAAGTTTGAGGGAGTTGGAGTTGAAAGCTAGGAGCTTAGAGATTACTCCCTCTGGTGGCAGCACACCGTCCATGCCTGTTGAAGCCAGGGTGTATATACCTAAAGATGTGGTGAAAGAGTTTTATAAGAATTATGAGATTGGTCAGTGGTTCAAGACCTATGAGGTAGCTATGTCCTCCCACCGGGTCCCTGAGAAGGATCGGGGAGCGGGGTTGTGGTGACGGTTCCTTAGTGAGGGGAGGGATACTGTGTTAGACTTGCCCTCTGAAGTCCACAATTCTTATAGCCATATGAAGGAAGCATTGATGTCTAGGTATGGGTTGACTCCTGAACTGTATAGGCAGAGGTTTAGAAATTGCAAAAAGTTGGAGTCAAGTACTTGGGTGGAATATGTGACATTTTTTGCAGAGCATTGGATGGTTGGGTGAAGGGTAGCAAAGTGAATGATTTTGACGCGCTCTTTGATTTGATTGCATGGGAGCACTTGTCAGGAAATTGTTTTCCAGAGCTACGCCAGCACCTTATTGATAGTAGGCTGACTAACCCTAGGAAGCTTGCTGAGGAGGCGGACCGCTGGGTGAGCACCCGGGTCCACAAGGGTCACGTGGGAGACTCCGCCATAGGTGGGCAGGGTCCCCAGCAGAGTAGTGGGGGGGACAAGGGTAAACAGAGGGAGTTCCAGAAAGGGCCCCAAAGTAATCCCCAAGGGAACCAAGGGAAAGGTTCCCAGCCTCCCCCTGAGAGGAAGCCAGGGGCCCCAACAGATAAGCCTGTTCACAGGGGGCCCAGGAACTGCTTTAAGTGTGGTCAAGTGGGCCACTGCTCCTTTTTTTTTTTTTTTAAATAGGTCTTTATTCAAATTTTTTTTATACAGCATAGTAAGAAACAAAATCCAATCATCAATTCTTTACCGTACCCTTCCATGCCCTCCCACCCCCCACCCCTGCCCGTGGCCGATCCAGCCCAGTTAGTGTCCATAAACCTTTCATAGATTGTAAAACATGAAAAAACAGTCGAAGGTATCTATCTTGGCCGTGTCCCAATAGGTAATAGGTAATATTGCGATTAAGTTAGCCACTTTCCCCCGTGAGCTCCCTTCCTCATTCCTATTCACTGATTGAGTGGGGCCAATTCATTAGGGGAGCCCAGATAGCTAGCCCTTTGGCTCTCGCCCTGTGGCCTCTTCTAGAAAAAACCGCTCTCTCCATCCTATGCACCTCAAGAAATCTTCCTAGCCACTGTTGGCCAGACGGAGGAGTGGGATCGAGCCAATGAGTGGCCAAACATAATCTAAAGACTGTCATGGCAATAAAAAGAAAGGACTGGCTTTGATTTGAAGATACAGAATGTCCAACCCCCAGTACAATCAATTGAGATGATAAAATAATTTCACAACCCAGCATGGTTCCCAACATATTGCTAACATCCTGTTTCAGAGTGTCTAGCACTGGGCAATCAGCGAACATATGAATTATATCCGCTGCGTGATAACTGCACCGGGGACATGTTGATCCTGCCATCCTACCCCATTTAGCAATTTTAGCAGGTGTGATATAGAGGTTGAACCATGTTTTAAAACATTGGAGCTGAAGATTAGCCGCAATGAATGACGTCTGGGCCAGATGTAATGAGTCTTCTATTTCTTCCAGTCCCACCTGTAAAAGTCCCTGCCATCGCTCAGCGTGTTTATTCAAATCATCCAAAGTCAACTCATTCAGCATTTTATATACACCCCCTAGTGTAGTAGAGAAGTAATCCCTCAATCAACTTCACCCCAGAAAAACCACAAGCGCCACCGGTTTTCTTAACTAAAAAATTTCTTATTTGGAGATATTTAAAGAATTGCCGATTATTTAACCCAAATCGATCTCTAATAGTCTCAAAAAGCACCACCTCATTCCCACTTGTGATATCACCCACCACCCTAACTCCTTTATCATACCAATACCTCATGTACCCATCATTAAAAATATTTGGAAGAAAGCTGTTCTTAAATATAGGGGTATAGGCATTGATACGCCCAAGGCCAAGCTTTTTCCGGACCACGGTCCAAACCTTAAATGCACAGAGTAGCGTTTTAAATTTAGCCCTTCTGTAGTAATTCAATTCTATGTGTCATAAAAGACACCCACGAGCCTCATCCCCCAGTAGCAACTCAAAGACAGATGTGGACGACCTACTCAGCGTAGCTTCCGCCTTTTCATTAAGTAATATCCCTGCCTTGTGTAACACTGAGGCCCAGTGATAAAACTGAAGATTGGGTACTGCCCACCCCCCTCTTTCTCTTGGTAATGTTAAACATTTTAGCGCTCTCCGAGGGTGGCTATTAGCCCATATAAACCTGGAGAATAAATGATTCATAGCGACAAACCAAGAATTACAAACACACAGAGGAATAGTTCTAAAAAAATACAAAATCGTAGGTAAAAAAATAATTTTGATAGCGTTGCATCTCCCTACCATCGTGAGTTTGAGATTTTCTAATCTATTGAATTCAGCTTTAAATTTAACGAGCAGTGGGTCCAGATTATTTTCTGTAATCTTCACAACATCTGCCGTAATTTCTACGCCTAAGTAAATTGCACTCTGTACCACACGCGAGTCATTCAACTGAAGACCTTTACCAACCAGAACCTGAGTTTTAGTTGAATTCAAACGGTAGCCAGAAAATTTCCCAAAAATAACGGCTTCTTTTTCAATCTCCCTCAGTGCCGTCATGGGATTTGAAGTAATAATCGCAAGATCATCGGCATATGCCAGTATCTTGGTGTTCCCCCCCATGCTATTCACTCCGAGAATCGGATTATTATGTTCGATCTTCCTAATTAACGGATCTATATATAGTGCGAACAATAAGGGGGAGCACGGGCATCCCTGGCGGGTCCCCCTGCTAATCATAACAGGGTCCGACATCTCTCCCATTATTGATATCCTTGCCACTGGGTCTTTATACATCATTTTAATGGCGGTGATAAAGCTATCCCCAAACCCTCTGCTCTTTAAAGTTCCCCATCAAAAAGAGCGATAACCCTCTGAATATGATCTATTGTGCTCCGTCCGGATACAAATCCATGCTGGGTTGGAGAAACCAATTTCTTAATAATTATAGTCAGTCGCATAGCCAAAATTTTAGCATATACTTTGATGTCACCATTTATTAAAGTGATGGGACGATAAGACCCCATTTCTCTCACCGGTTTACCTTTTTTAGGGAAAATGACGATATTAGCTGACCCCCAAGACCTAGGAGCTCCTCTCCCAGCCTGAGCTTCCAAAAACACTTCCTGCATTAACTCCTGCAAAGGGGAGGCGAAGATTTTGTAGAATTCACCAGGAATGGCATCCTTACCCACCGCTTTACCATTTACTAATGACCTAATAGCTTCCTGAATTTCATCTACTGTTATGGGTGCTTCAAGCGCATCCCTATCTTCTGTCGTCAAACTCTCACACGGACTCCCTGTTAAATAACTCTGTATGGCTTCCTCTTCACTAGAAATATCTTCCATATACAACTTCTGATAAAACCGCTGAAAAGCAGCACGTATTTCTGGAGGTTGATTAACTAGTCCTAACCCAGGATCATCTATCTCTAATATCCCCCCCTGTGTTATTCGTTGTCTGGTCCGAACCGCTAAAAGGTGGCCCACTCTCTCATTAAATTCATATATTTTAGATCGCCATGCACAGTATTTAGCTGCCACCTTATTAGCCGAGAGATCCATAATTGTAGATTTGATTAAAGCCACCTTAATTTGTGCCTGCTCTACCTCTCCCTTATTTGTGATAGTCTGTATTAATTGTATTTCTGCTTCACTCAATGCCCGGTATTGTTCCTGGAGATACCTTTTTTTGGAAATTTCCTCCTTCGGCAGGCAGTGTTTGACAAAGCCCGACCAGAATCAAGATGCACGGCTGAAGGCCACACCTTCTTTGTCAGGCCAGATTTCTGCCATATTACAGTAGAAAGAAGGTGGAGGCTTCGCCAGTTAATTCTGCAATTTCAAAAGAAGGGATGTGAAGCCTATTTACTTAGTCCGGCACGACTCAAAATTATATGCAAGGGATCTACTAGAGTATTCTCTTCAAAAATACAGGCTCAAGACTTTTTGCGGGAAATCTCTGAGATAAAGGGCATGAACGGACCTGAGGGATAATCAGCGTTGGTAGGGGGATGAATCTGGATTTAATAGTTTTTGGCTTGTTTGTCTGCTCTCTATTATCACTCGGGGGTTATCTTTCCTTTTTGTAAGGGGGAGCAAGATGAGTGGTGGGGGGTGGCAGCTTTATGCAGGAGGCATCACAAGGGTCCATGGACCTTTTTTGCCTAGGGAAAGAGGAAAGGGGGGGCCGGCGGGGGAGGAGGATGGGGTGGGTAAGGGGAGGAACAGGGGGGTCGGATCCAGCCAACTAAATTTGCTGATTTAGTATTTGTAGGTAGTATGCATTGGAACAGTCTGGACTTGCTGTGGATTACAAATGACACAGGGTAAACTGCGGATAGCCTCAGTTAATATATGTGGCCTGAATAATCCTTCGAAAAAACGCAGGATCAATGAAGATATGAAATATCTAAAGGCAGACATAGTATGTCTCCAAGAGACTCATCTTGAAGCTGGTAGACAAAAGATAGCTGAGCTAGAAGGATACCAACTGATTTCTGCCACGACCCAGGGAACACGCACAAGAGGGGTTGCGATTCCACCTCGTAAAAAAGGTTTTAGATTCCCACATTCAAAATCGGATCTGTATGGTAGATGGGTTATTACCCACTGCTGTTTGGATAATTATTCTTTCACACTATGTTCTGTTTACGGATCAGTGTTGGATGAACCGACCCTATTTGACTGGCTGAATGTGGAGCTGGTTGGCTGGCCGTTGCCTATAATCATGTGTGGGGATTTTAATGTTAATCTAAATAATGAGAATTTGAAATTAGGTGTGCAGTCATATCTGGGCCGCAAACCTAAAGTTTTTAATGCTCTGATTAATTTTTGTGATACACATGGACTCTTTGATGTGTGGGCTATACTAGAACCTCAAGATGTGGGATACACATTTTTCTCTGCCCCCCATCAAACTCATGCTAGGCTGGATTATTTTTTTGTATCTCAGGAGGTGTTAACGAGATCCAACATCATTAAATTTCCACGGGTGATGTCGGATCACAATCCGCCTGTATTAGAGATTTCACTCCATACCTCAAAACCTTTCTTGTCTCATTGGACTTTTAATAGAGCACTTTTATATGAGGAAGATTATGTCCAACACATGATGGAGTGGATCCCGAGATTCATAGAGGAGAATAAAGGTAGTGCTCAGACAAGGATAATTTGGGACACACTTAAAGCGGGGATAAGAGGGGAAACACTGAGGTATGGTTGGGCCAAGCGGGCCACTGCTCCTATGATTCAAAATGTCCTTTGTATGGGAAGACAGCACCCACTGGTGCACCACCCCGGCAGGTGGCTAGTGTAGCCCTGGGGGAGGAGATGGGTGCCCAAGGTGGGTGGGGTCCCGTAGCAATGTCCTTGGTCTCTTTAGGAGACAGTGAGATGGTCCCCAGGACCCAACTGCCTGATAACACTAAAAAATACAGGAAGTGGGTGACCATCAATGGCCAAAGGGTGGAGGCTCTGAGAGACACCGGAGCCAGTGTGACAGCTGTCAGTTGGTGTCTGAAGAGCAGGTGATCCCCAATGCATTCTGCCCGGTAGTTGCCGCGGACAACTCAGAGAGCCACTGCAGAGTGGCTCAGGTTCCCTTTGAGTGGGGGGGGTCTCAGGTACCTTTCAAGTAGCTGTGAGGCCAGCCATGCCTGTAGACTGTCTGTTGGGCAACGATTTAGAAAGTTCACCTTGGGCAGAGGTGGAGAGAAGGTCTCATCTAGAGATGTTGGGTCTGCCTGAATGGGCGTGCGTGACCACTCGGTCTATGGCAGCCAGTAGAGGTGTTCAAGAGGACGTGGAGACTGAGAGGGTGGTCCAGGTGCCTGCCCTGAAGAGAAGAGGCAGGGGTGCGGGAAATCGGCCCCCATAGTTCCCACGGTCCAGGAGGAAGGAGAACCTGAGGGGGATGCTCTGGAACCTACAGGGGAGCAAGTGGCCGAACTGGGGGACCTGCCTGAGCTGACCCATTGGCAGCAAGAAGGAGGATCCTCCAGGGAGGAGTTCTGCGAGGAGCAGAACAAGTGCCCTTCTCTTGTGGGTTTGTGGCAACAGGCCACAACCAGGCAGCAGGTGATCAGTCTGGATCACATTGGATCTACTGGGAGAATGGTCTCCTGTATAGCGAGCCTAAGGTTGCTGAGCCTGGGTCAGCCCATGTGCTGGTGGTACTCCAGCGCTTCAGAGCCTTCCTACTGTGTTTGGCTCATGATGTGCCTTTAGCAGGACATCTGGGGCAGGGCAAGACCTTTGAAAGGCTTGTCACCCACTTTTATTGGCCCCAGATGCGCAAGAGTTCAGACACTCATTGCAGGACATGTCAGAC
Source organism: Calotriton arnoldi (assembly GCA_963921515.1). Taxonomy (NCBI): domain Eukaryota; kingdom Metazoa; phylum Chordata; class Amphibia; order Caudata; family Salamandridae; genus Calotriton; species Calotriton arnoldi. The sequence goes on along the minus strand of CAWUFW010021297.1, from coordinate 116,414 downwards.
TTGCCAGGCAAGTGGAAAAAGTGGGAGTAAGCACAAGGCTCCCCTCCAGCCTTTCCCTGTGGTCAGCACCCCCTTTGAACGGGTGAGTATTGACATTGTGGGGCCACTGGACCCCAAGACAGCCGTGGGCAACAGGTTCATCCTGGTCTTGATGGACCATGCCACCCGGTACCCGGAAGCCATCCCTCTTCAGACAGTGACAGCCCCCGTGGTGGGACATGCACTGATGGGGATTTTCTCCCGCGTGGGGTTCCCCAAGGAGGTGGTGTCTGACCGTGGTACAAACTTCATTTCCAAGCATATGAAGTCCCTATGGCAGGAGTGCGGTGTAACGTACAAGTTCACCACTCCTTACCACTCCCAAGGTAATGGGCTGGTTGAGAGATTCAACCGGACCCTGAAGGGCATGATTATGGGTCTGAAAGAACCCATGAGGCATAAGTGGGATGTCCTCTTTCCATGCCTCTTGTTTGCTTACCGTGAGGTGCCACAGAAGTCCTTAGGGTTCAGTCTCTTTGAACTGCTCTATGGTCACCCAGTAAGAGGACCTCTGAGTCTGGTGAAAGAAGGCTGGGAGAAAGCTCCCAGTTAACCTCCCCAGGATGTATTTAGCTACATGCTGGCCTTTAGAAACCAGACTAGGCGATTCAGACAACTCGCTGAGGCGAATCTGGAAGCCAGCCAGGAGGAGATGAAACGGTGGTATGATCAGAATGCCACTCTGATCGAGTTTCAGCCTGGGCAGAAAGTGTGGGTCATGGCCCCCGTGGAGCCTTGCGCGCTCCAGGATAAGTGGACCGGACCATTTGAGGTGGTGGAGCGCAAGAGTGAGGTCACCTACCTGGTGGACTTGCGATCTCCCAGGAACCCTTTGCGGGTCCTACATGTCAACCGCCTAAAGCCCCATTTTGAGAGGTCCGAAGTGGACATGCTCCTAGCGACAGATGATGGAATGGAAGAGGAGACATAACCTCTTCCTGACCTCCTGTCTGCAACAGAGCAAGATGGGTCAGTGGAGGGTGTGACCCTCTCTAACTCCCTGACACCTGAGCAGCGGGAAGACTGTCGCCAACTGTTGGGACAGTTTCCTGACCTTTTTTCCCTGACTCCTAGTGTCACTAATTGGTGCGTCCATGATGTGGACACTGGGGACAGTACTCCTGTCAAGCACAAGGCTTACAGAGTGACTGACAGGGTGAGAGCTTGCATCAAGGAGGAGGTCTCCAAGATGTTTGCATTGGGGGTGATTGAGTCCTCTCACAGCCCTTAGGCCAGCCCAGTGGTGTTGGTCCCAAAGGCTGACGCTCCTGGTGCCACGCCCGAACTCCGGTTCTGTGTGGACTACCGAGGACTCAATTCAGTCACCAGGACTAACGCGCACCCCATCCCCAGAGCTGATGAGCTCATTGATCGGTTAGGGGCTGCCCGGTACCTCAGCACGTTTGACTTAACGTCTGGGTACTGGCAGATCCCTTGACTGATGGGGCCAAAGAGAGGTCAGCATTCTCCACACCAGATGGGCACTACCAATTCCGGGTTATGCCCTTTGGGATGAAGAATGCCCCTGCCACCTTTCAGAGGTTGGTCAACCAGGTGTTGGTTGGACTGGAAGATTTCAGTGCCGCCTACCTGGATGACATCGCAGTGTTCAGCGCCAGTTGGGAAGAACATCTGCGCCACCTCTGGGAAGTGTTGATGGCGCTGTGGAGGGCAGGCCTCACGATCAAGGCGAGTAAGTGCCAGATCGGGCACGGTTCCGTGGTGTACTTGGGACACCAGGATGGGAGCGGCCACGTGGCACCCCTACAGCCCAAGATTGATACCATTCTGGCTTGGGAACCCCCAAGACCCAGACAGAGGTGAGAGCCTTTCTAGGACTCACCGGGTATTACAGGAGATTTGTCAAGGGGTATGGCAGCATCATTGCCCCCTTGACAGAGCTGACTTCCAGGAAGCAGCCCAAGAGAGTGATTTGGACTGACACCTGTCAGAGAGCTTTTGACGCCTTGAAAACTGCCATGTGCATGGCCCCCGTGCTTCAGGCGCCCAACTTCTCAAAAGAATTTGTTGTTCAAACAGGCGCTTCAGAGCATGGTGTAGGGGCTGTTCTGGCACAGTTAAATGAGGAGGGCCTAGACCAACCTGTAGCCTTCATCACTAGGAGGTTACTTCCACGGGAACAGAGGTGGAGTGCTATTGAGCGTGAGGCATTTGCTGTGGTCTGGGCGCTGAAGAAGTTGAGACCATACCTGTTTGGGACTCACTTCCGGGTTCAGACAGACCACGGGCCCCTCAGATGGTTGATGCAGATGAGGGGTGAGAATCCAAAGCTGTTGAGGTGGTCCATTTCCCTACAGGGGATGGACTTTACGGTGGAACACCGCCCTGGTACAGAACACGCCAATGCTGATGGTCTGTCCAGATTTTTCCGCCGTAGTGATGAGAACTCCCAGGAGGTAGGGTAGTTCTCCCCACATTTCAGCTGGAGGGGACACGTGTTAGACCTGGTACCATTGGCGTGGGTCTCCCTTCCATTTTTTCGCTATGCCTCCTCTGTTGTTGACCTGTTTTTGCTGGTTTAGATGCTTTGGGCACTTTGCCACTGCTAATTGGAGAGAGGAGTTGGCCTAACAGCTAGGGCGTCTGACCTCGAATCTGGGGAACTGGGTTCGAGTCTCGGCAATGACGCTGAACATCCTGTGATTCTGGGCAAATCACTTAATCTCCCCATGCGTAACAAAAATGAATGTGTTTCCTAATGTAACGTAACTGGTGCTATGTAAAGCGCTCTGATACCCGATTCGGGTCAAGTTCGCACTATATAAAACTCTGCAAAAAAAAAAAAAATCAGTGCCAAAGTGCAAGCGCTCCCTTTGATAAATTGATGTATGGTTTAGTGATTCCATGATTGGATTATTTGATTTACTTGTCAGACCCTAGTACAGTGCACCGCGTGTGCCCAGGGCCTGTAAATCAAATGCTGCTGGTGGGCTTGCAGCACTGGTTGTGCCACCCACCGGAGCAGCTTGTAAAGTGTGACTCAGGCCTGCCATTGCAGAGCCTGTGGGCAGTCTAGGACTGCCATGTTGACTTGGTAAGTGCACCCACTTACCAGTCTCCAAACCTTCCCTTTTCTGCAGGTTAGTCACCCCTAAGGTAGGCCTGCGGGCAGGGTGCATTGTGTGTAAGAGGTAGGACATGCCCTGGTGTGTGTGGCATGTCCTGATAGTGAATTACAGCCAATTTCGTTTTTCACTATTGCAAGGCTACCTGTCCCCATAGGCCAGAATGGGCAGTTTGATTATAACATCTTATAATCCTAACTGACCCAGGGAACATGGTAGAAAAACGAATTAAGTATGCCTGAGCTCAGAATGATAAAATACATCTTTTAGTGAAGTTGGTTTTAACATTCTGTGTTTGAAAATACCACTTTTAGAAAGTAGGTATTTTCTTGCCTAACCATCCAGCCTGCCTCTGCTAGCTTGTGTATTGTATGTCTGGGTTTGTGAGTGACAGGGGCTGGGGGACTCCAGGAGACAGGGTGAGTCAGCACAGGGCTAAATAGACCTATCTGCATGTAGAGTGGTGGGAGGAGTAGCACCTGGGCCTGAATAGGGCTGTGCCTGCCTTCCACAATGCTGGCTCCACCTTCTGTGGTGCGTCTGATGTCCCTGGCCCACATTGACAAAGGAAGAAGGTGTGCACTGGCAGAATGCACCCAGAACTGGTTTGGACTAGGTACAGGACCCTCTGCCTTCAGAGGACAAAGGATTTGCTAGTATAAATATTGGGACCCAGACCCCAAGATTTTAGATCACTTCTGGGAATCAAGACAAACCTTTGCTGAGGAGAAGAACCAGGAAGCTGAAGGAGGAGACTACCCCTATGCTGCGTGTTGTTGGGGTTGGCCTGCAGTGGTTACTTTATTGCCAAAGAAAGGAGAAAAGGACTGAGTGTGCTTTCATCATCTTGAAGAAGATCTCCAAGGGCTTGAACATTGAGCTTGCCTCCTGCCTGAAGTCTCAGGGATACAAGACTTCACCCCCAGCTCCCCTCCTGAATTCCCTTGCTGGGAATTGAAGTGCCTACTGCTGTTGGACCTTCTGAGAGACTGCGTGTCGCTGGGAGCTGGAAGCACGACGCAACGAAGAGGAAGCGTGTCGCCGCCGCAGCAGCTGTCGTCGCATCGCAGAGTAAGTGTGCCGCCGCTGTCGCATCACCGAAGGGCCCCGCATCACCGGAGAAGCGTGCCGCCGCAGCAGTTGTCGTCGCATTGCGGACTAAGCGTGCCGCTGCTGCCGCTGTCGCCATCGCATCACCGAAGCGCTTCACATCACCGGAGAAGCGTGCCGCCGCCACAGAGGACGCCGGCGCATCACCGGAGAAGCGTGTCGCAGGGCCTGTCGCGGCTCAGAAGATCGCCCATTCGCCGCACGGCCGTCGGGCGTGCACGCATCCCGTCTACGTTGTCGCATTGTAAGCAAGATGCCATTTTCTCGCATCGCACCGAATCATCATCGCATCGGAACGGGGCCGCAGTAAGAAACCGACGCATCCTCCTTTCTGCGTGTAAGGAATCGAAGCATCACCTTCCCTGCGACCCTTTTGTTTGTTTTGCGTTATGCATCCAAAGGTACATTGAGAGTAAAGTGTCGCATTTATCATCTTTATTGAACTGAGCTATTTTCTACAATTTGACAGTCATATTTTTCGTATTGTATTGTGGATTTTTGTTGTTTGGGTCTTGTGTTAAGTCTATATAAAAATACTTATTTTTATACTACAACTTGTATGGTGTCCATCTGTAGTGTTGTCACTGGGTTACTGTATGTGTTCACAAATGCTTTACACACTGCCTCTGAGATAAGCCTGCCTGCTCGTGCCAAGCTACCAAGGGGGTGAGCAGGGATTATTTTAGTAGTGTATCCCCCTTACCCTGACTAGAAGCAAGGGTCCCTATTTGGACAAAGGTACCTACCTCTGCCAACTAGAGACCCCCAGTTCTAACAATGAGTTACTATGACCCGAAGTCGAAACTGTCCTCCTTGTGAATGATGGCTGCCAGCATGGAAGGAGTAAACAGTGGTCCACGGTACCAGTGTGTTCTCCCTTGATCTCATTCACTGCATGACTACATTTAGAAAATGAAAAAAATATCAGCATTCTCCAAATGTGAATGTATGGATGGAGGACTGCTGCCCATTGAAGGCCTCCCTTGAAGGTATCCATGCTGTTTTGAGTTCTCCCAAAGAGCTGTAGCAAGATGCAAAAAACTGGCATACCAATCATCAAGTTAACCTTTTTTAAATGTTAATTACATGGAAGGTAGCTTTCGGTGTTTTGAAGCTTTGAAGGTACTTTTCATTGCTGGACCAGCTAGAGCTCATGTTTCAAGAAACACGCAAGAAACAACAGATTCTACGGTAGATATGAGTCGTCAGCAGAAGTGATGTAACTAAAAGCAGAACGAGTAACACCTGGGAAGCAAGTTAACATAAAATTCTTGGTTCTTCTGCTTACATCAAAATATTGTGCTGCATGGCTTGCCAGTTGTGGAGGTCAACTAAGGTGCAAACATGAGTACTGGTAGCAATACATTCCCACTGTTTGCAAAGGTCACCAAGTCCTCTAACACTGTACATGCTAGCCAGAGAACACTCAAGATCATCCAGAACTACCCCATTAAAGTAACGCAAAAAGTCAACTCAGTATCGTCACTGAAGCAAAATTAGTGCATGAGGCTAAGTGTATGTATTACCTTCTGCAGACACTGTGTATGCACCGTTGCACCATCCAGGTATGAATCATAGCAATAGCTGGGTCCAAACTGGGGTGGCATGGTGAGCAAAAGAACAATGGTTTTAACTCAGATATTTGACTGGGCGTGAGTGTTTGAAAAGTGTCAGCACTCCTTCCATCATCTTGTTGTGTTTGCTATGTTCGCCCTAAGTGACCAAGGGTATGCCCAGACATGGGTCCCTTGCTTGCTGTGCCACTGTATTCAAGCTAGCCTGGCTGCTGAAGGGTGATACCCCAAACCGATCCCAGGATGCTTGTTTACGTTCCAGACAGGACCTCGCCTGACAGTTCAGGATGGACTGTTCCCGCAGGGAGCAGGATCAAGACTGATTTGCATATGGCTGGGTCCAAACTGGGGTGGCATGATGAGCAAATGAACAATGGATTTAACCCAGATCTCTTGACTGGGGGTGAGTGAAAAGTTTCAACATTCCTACCATCATCTTGTTGTGTTTACTTTGTTCACCCTAAGTGGCCATGGGTATGCTCAGACGTGGGTCCCTTGCTCGCTGTGCCACCGGACTCAAGCTAGCCTGGCTGATTAGGTGTGATACCCTGAAATCGGACACCAGGATGCTTGTTTCTGGTCCAGGGAGAACCTGGCCTGACAGTTTGGGCTGGACTGTTCCCATGGGGAGCAGGGTCAAGACAGATTTGGATATGGCTGGGTCCAAACTGTGGTGGCATGGTGAGCAAAAGAAAGATGGATTTAACCCAGATCTCTCAACTTGGGGTGAGTGTTTGAAAAGTTTCAGCACTTCATCCATCATCTTGTTGTGTTTGCCTTGAATCACAGCAATGTCATTCATAACCACTCACTAGAGCGAAATTCAAAATTAATGGTGACTGCCACTGCAATGCTTCACAACCAACCAAGTCTGTCTGTGCACTTAATATAATGCTCTGCCCCTTAAGATAACACATTCAATCTCTGCTGTCCGCTCGGGCTGCGGGGGACTTCCAGGTCCAGGTTACACCGAGCTAGGAGGTGCCATAATTGTCCACACCTGGGATCACTGAGGAATGTGCTTGGAGCGTCTCCATCTATCCAGCAGCTTGGGATCACTCAAGCTCTGCTGTCTGCTCAGCCTACCAGGGACTTCCAGCCCCAGGTTACACTGCGCCAGGAAGTGCCATAATTGCCTTACCAGGGGGTGTTGAGAAACGTGCTTAAAGTGCCTGTCATTATTCCGTAGCGTGGGCCACGCGCAGGCTGTGACAGGCTTGAGCCTGGGCCAAGGGCGGGCATGTCCTTCGCTCTGCCGAAGCCTGGAAGAGGGTGGGCTGGGCCACCCGTCTGACACCTTTGACAATCCTCTACTAAGTTGGTGAGTGTTTTGTATTGGAGCAGTCTGAGGCTTATTCAGCCATCTGGCTTCTTGCTCGACTCTGTGATTTTGGGACCGCTATGTTTATACACAACTATTTTCTAAACTAAGGAGGTCATGGGGAAGAGAAAAGTGGCCTCTAGGAATGCCACAGAGAAGATGGTAACTATTGCACATCCCGAGTGTCTCAGAACTCCTACCCCAGTCCCTTAGCCTCCTCAAATAATCACCCCTGAAGAATACCCATGCCCTGCTGTCATATAGTTACCCCCGGCTGCCACCCCTTACATTCTTATAATGGTCAACACCCCCCCCCCCTTAAGAGTAGTTAGCAAGAGACTTTTCCAAAACTTAAAAATAAAGTGCCACATAGGCTGATGTCCAGAGCCAACCCAGTTGAACCTTTGTTTGATGAGATCATCATGGCTCAAAAAGTTGGATGGGTATGTCCCTCATAAAAGGTGTTTTTCGGGTGACTGCATAAAAATAAATGTTCTCAGTGCCCTGTTGTTGGGTCGTATCCTTCACACAATTAGGTCGAAAGGTGCCACTAAGGATAGAATTTTAGTATTCCTGCTGATATTCTTCTATCAACCGCAGTCTGTTAGGATGGCAGGTAGAGGGGGACTGTATCTTGGTCAGCCAGATTTATTGGTCAGCCATATTACGCATATGCCCCAAAGTAATTTAGCAAGCATTGAGCTCAGTAACTGATTTGAGCCCCTGATGCAGCTGGAGGATCCTGACTGACTGACCTCAGCACCCGATGAGGGGCCATTGGAAATAAAAGTGGTGTCCAGTCAGTCTGCTAATTTAAATGTGCTTAGATGGAACATAGCGGGTTGCGGGGTAGCTCTCGGAAGAGGGTTGGATCACAATGTTGTCTACCTTTGACATTATATGTTTGCAGGAGACGTGGAATGACCAAGGTTGTTTATTTTTTAACAACTACGCTACATACTTCTCATTAGCCACTCCCTCATCTAGTGGGCTTGCTAGAGGTGGACTGGCAATACTTAGAACTTGGGCCTTAACTGCAAAGTGGAACCGATTATATCTAAATCACCAGACATTCTTGGTCTTCTCTTGATTTTCCCTAATAAGCGTAGAATGCTGGTCGTTAATTTTTATAACACAGTTGCACTAAGGAATTAATCGGACGTTGTTTCCAGTTTACGAGTGTACATAAATGACCATTTTAATTCAGTATCTACGCTTACAAACATTTTGTTATTGGATGATTTTAATTTGCACTTCTACTCATTATGCTATGGTAGCAAAGACCCAGAAAATGATCCCCCTTGTATCCATCAGGCCCATTTTAAACATACGCAACAAGGTGATACTATAAATAATCAGGTTTCTGATTATAATTTAGTAAACCTCATGGACTGGAGACAAGATAGGCTTGTTAAGAGCATACCTATGTTTAAGGGGAAGAGCGTTAATTCTATTATTGATTATATCTTTACACCCCTTTGCCTATTTTCTGCTCTAGTAAACTTTAAGGTCTTGTCAGAAGAGGTTGAAGGACCGTAACCCTTTCACAGACATTTTTGTTTGGAATAAAAAGCTTGCAGATGTGACCAATTTGTTTAAAGAGCCAGTATTACCTGTCACCCGGGGGCGGACGGTTAGGTGGGTATCCTTTTATCAGACAGATTTTATTTCTGCATTGATCACCACATGTCCAACTGATTTTGCAACCTGCCTTAATGGAGAGGCTCCATGTCAGAACATTTTGATGTCTTTTCTAACATTTTAGATTTATTGAATCTGCCCTTTTGAAGCCGGGTGTATCCCCAGCTCATCCCCTGGTCAAATGGTTTGATAAAAAGTGTTCTCAAGTGCACAAAGGCCTGTTGGCGGTCTTACAGAAGAAACTCCACTGTCAGGATGAGTTGACGATCGCCAGGGCAGTTTATCGCTTGACATGCAAAGAGAGCAAAAGCCAGCTGAAATTGGAAGCATGGGATAATTTACTTGCGGCTAGTTTAAATCATGAAAGTGCTGCCTTTTGGCGTTTTGTCAATCTCCCCCTGTTCAATAGTGAACAACTCTCTAGTCAGGCCTCAACCATTACGCCACAAGTGTGGGTTACCCATTGTAAGGCCATTTATGATCAAGAGGAATTAGATAACTCATTGACTTGCAGTGGAGGGGATCATAAAATTGTATTTCAGTTGAGGAAGTGAGATCAGCTATCTCCTATTCCTCCTCTGGCAACGCCGCTGGGCCAGATGGTGTGCTGGGTGATCTTTATAAGTCCCTTGTTGAATTATGGGCCCCTTTATTAAGCCTTCATTCAAATGCGACTGCCAAAGGCCCTTTACCAGTGACCTGGTGTCAGTCAGTAATTGTACCAATTTTTGAAAGGCCTGTAGATCAGTTCTGGCTTGCTGTAGGCCCATCTCCCTTAGTGATTCAGAGGTTAAAATTATAGGTCGGGTTCTGCTGAATCGGCTCTCATCATGTGCCGACGAGCATAGCATTTTATTCAACTTACAATATGGGTTTAGGCCCAGATGGGATCCAAACGAACAAAGTTTAAATCTTTATCTGCTGATCTGTAAATACATTAAAGCTACGGGGGAGAAATCCATCTGGACTTCATGGACCTCAGCTCAGCTTTTAATAGAGTTGATCGATCTAATCTGTGACCCATGATGGCGTTGATGGGGTCGAGCCCGCACTGGTCTTTTTGCGTGATTTGCACAAGGATCTCTCGGCATCAGTTAGATATGGCTGTAACGGGTCGTGTACACTGCACTTCAAATTAATGCATGGAGTCCATCAGGGCTGTGTATTTTGCACCATTTTCATTTTATTTTTTTAAATTAATCAGTTGGAATCTGTTTTAACAATATCATCTCTGGATGTCCCAAGGGTTTGAGGCCACCCAATCTCTGATCTGCTTTGTGCAGATGACACAGTTTTAATTCTGCGTACAACCAGTGGCCTACAGTTTATTTGAGATTTTATTTTTTGTTTTATGGACAGCCTTGACCTCTCCACCAACTTTTCCAAATCCCATTCTATGGTATTTGGCACAAAAAAAATAAAACTATGAAATTTGTGCTACAGGGCCACCACATAACCCAGGTTGAGAATTTCTCATATTTATGATTCCAACTAGATTCTCAGCTCAACTGGCACACACTGATCAAACACAACATAATGTCTTTTAACAGGGCCATTTACAGCATAGGAAACGTTTCTCATCAGCTAGGATGCACCCACCTAAAGACTTTTTGGGATATTTGTAAGGCCAAATCTGTTCCCATAGTCAGTTATGGATGTGGGATATGTGACTATGAGTTTATTGCACTTATCCAAGCAGAGAAAACAAATTCCTCAGCGGGCTCTTAAGGATCCCTCATAGTATACCCTCTGAGGTAGCCCACAAAGAATTGGGTATGGGTTATGTTTCCAATCTTATCCACCTTTGCCCTTTGCTTCTCTGGTTCTCAGTATGGACAAAGGATGAGTTGGACCTCAATAGATCAATCATTCATGATTGTATGGGTATGGACAACTCGTTGCAAATTTTGTGGTTGTGTTGCATCTGAACAAGTCTGAGAAATCTAGGGAGACACAAACTTTATTTTGAACCGGACAATATTGTCAAAAAGTGATCACATTTGGGTGAACCTGGCCTTCAGAGATAAGGTTGTGGAAGAATGTGAGACACTTGCCTTGAATAAGTACTCAGTGTGCCATCTGACATTCGTGAAAACTGTGAGTGGCATGAAGTCATATTTGACCTTAGATATGCCTAGCTATCATCGAAGACTGTTGACACTTTTTAGACTCAATTTATTTCCACTGCTCCTACCTTCTAGTCATGGTTGATATAAGGATTCTTATTGCGTGTGTGTCTATGTGATAACATCTCCCTTTCTGACACCTTGCATATAGTTATGATCTGCAGTAGGCACAATGATATGCGCCAGAAATATGTATGACCCCTTCTGCTACCAATACATTTTTATCAAGTAAGATCAGCATTATCGTTTTTTACAGTTTGTATCAACACTGACAGTATGCTATCTTTTATTTTGTTTTTTTCTTTGTAGTTTTGAAGCAGGATCAATTGTGACTTTCATTCCTTTTTCTTATTAACTCTGTATTGTTGCTGTGTGTATTTTATTGTATTTTACTGTGTATGACTTTTATGGTTTTATTTGTAAAATCAAAAAAAGTATAATTGATTGAACACACAAAAAAGATTTTGAATACAATCACATAGCCTCTGTTACTTTTATACTAGTAGGCCTTTTGTTGCCAGCCATTTAGCCACCTGTCACCACATCAGCTGCTATTATCCTGCCTCCGATGTCACTTGGACTCACAATTCATATCAGATGGAAGACAGAGCCTTGTAAGTTTCCTTCAGCATGCACAAATTAGAGTCATTACATGTCTGATTCTATACTATGTTAGCTGCATGAACGACTCAACTTGTACAAACATAAGTGTAAGGGTACAAAGATATTTTTAAAATCCCATCAATTGCATTGCCAAATCCGGGGTGTGAGAAAGTATACATTTTGGTGGATGGTAGTCCTTCACAGTAAAAATGTCACTATTCTTGTTAGATCTAGTAAAGGTTTCAGTATCTTAAACCTGAGTTCAATCCTTGGAAGCTATGGCAAGAGCATACAAGCTTAACTTTAGAAAATGTGTAAAGCATTTAGAAGTAGCAAAACAGTTAAAAAGTCATCAACACAATGCAGTAGAAATCCCACTTCAATTTATACAAATAAAGAATAATCAAATACCTTTATTCTGCCTAATTTAGCCATAAAAAGTGCACAGTTGATATAAATGACATACTAATCAATATAAAAATCCACTCATCTTGAAAAACATTCTATAGTTGAATTCCTAGTCCTAAAATTGCAGTAAAAAATAAATACAATAGGTGATGCACTGTCATTCATAAGCTTGAAGACTTCGATCATTATATAAGAACATGTTATATTAACAAAACATTGATTTTCGAAACCGTTCGGCTGACTTTAGAAAGCTACTAACCCAGAGGCAAAATATAATTGCATTAGATCTGTGATACATAGTGTCGGTTTACAGTTAAGAAAGCCATGTGATTTGAGAATCTGTCACACATATCAGCGCATAAAATGTCTTGTAGAACTTACAATAGTACCCAAAATGCATCAGTGACTGGGCCAAGGTTTCATCGCACAGGCATAATTGGATCAAAGCCAATCATAATGTCCCAGAGGAAAACTCAAGTGACGTATACTGGGACTCTTATCAATAATAATCTTTCCCAAACGTTGTTTACCAAGGATTGATAAGGCTCAAGGTCAGAGGTAGTCTGCGATGGCATGCTCACGGAGAGTGGGGTTTGCTCATTTCAATCGTCTCTCTGTTCATTGCAAGCATATTTCTATAAGACTTTTTAACCCATGATATTTCCACCTTTGTGATCTGGGAAGGCATATTACAGACCAGGCCTTCCTAATTCATTAGATATCTGTCTAATGTGTTTAAAGCAAATAATGTTGTGCCCCAAATCACATGCAAGTCAATCCTCAAATATACCCTATTGAGGGAGGCATGTTTATTGGCCAAGATCGACAACCACAATAACATGGGGGCTGGTTTAATGTGGTCGTTCACGTATCTGAGTCCCAGCTCCTTGTGAACAAAATTATGACGACTTCTGGGCAGTAGACCAAGGAGGCAGCTGCAGGATGTATTTTCCTCTGTTTGGAGGATTTTAGCATCCTGATATCCCCGAATTAAGGTACAATATGTAATCATTTGCGTTTATATATTTCTAAAAAGGCCGGCACAGGTTTATTCCCAACTCTCTTGACAAAGTTAAAGAGAACTTAGACCTATTAGAGAGAAAGGGGGGCCAAGTGCCAGATGAATCGAATTGATCCGCAGATATGGAAAGCTCTCACAACGCTCCTGCCATTGATATACATTTTAATGGGCAAAATGACACTAAAACTACAAAAGTCTAATAACAGGATCCCGAGATATGAATTTTTTAAATTTTAGATAAAAATATCACCAAAAAGCTTAACGCACCAACCACAGGCAACAGGTCGTGTCTTTTGTCCACTGTTTGGGAGCAATACACATAAAACCATTTGAAAGCCATTAACAGTCATCTAACACTGGACACTGGCAGAACGGCACATTTAGCTTAGGCAGGAAAATGACAACCTTCTAAAAGTATAATTTTCAAAATATTAATATAAAATCCGACTTCACAATTAAGTTGGATTTTATATTGCCATTAACATGAGTCCTTGAATCATTTTTCTGTCTGCTCCCAAACAGAAATTAGGCGTTAGAAGATATTATAATCTAACCCAGAGTTCCCCTCTAGAAGAGCCAGCCCTTCTTTAGTGAAAAACAACTTTGGAGGTGTTTCACTGCTAGGACATGTAAAACATTAAATATATATGTGATAATTTATAAATACCATGCAGGCTGCCCTATGCACATTTAGGACCTAATGTAAGTGTGACTAACAAGTATTAAAAAGGAAGGTTTAAGCCTAGCAAAAGTTTTATTTTGCTAGGTTGTAATGGCAGTTTTAAACTGCACATACAGGCTGCAGAGACAGGCCTGGAGACATTTTTTTACAGTGTTACTGTAGTGGACTGCACAATGAGCGCTGCAACCTAGTTTTTTTTTTTCAACCAATTTTATTGAATTTCAACATTATGAAATATACATAGATATCACATCAGTAACTTAACGTCGGTTTCAGAGAAGGTGTACTGTTTCATATTTTATACTTGCACTCAGACAAAATATTATTGACAGAAGTCACTGGTATTGTTTTTTTTTTCACTAAACACTAAACATTAGATAACAGGTCATGCAGTGGTATAATCACATTTTTAGCTACTCTGAATGTTTGCCATGTTTTCCTTATATTCCTGACTTTTCTATATCACTCTAGAATGTTACAACACACAATGCGAAATAAACGTACACTTCAGTGTTAGGATATTCATAATGAGAAACTGCATGTGCGTAGACATATGGGGGGGTACAAAATATCTTCAAGGAAGGGATTGGAGGGGGTCTGGGTCAGAGGGGGGAATTGTAGGACAGAATAGCGAGAGGAAGAGGGAAGGGTGGAACAAGGGAGGAGGAGTGGAGGAGAGAGAGGGGGAGGGGGGAAGGGAAGGGTCGTATAGTTCCGGATACCCAGAGGCCTAGACCATGTTCAGATCTAAACGGGGGCTCAGCTATTTACTTCCTCTTTGTAAGTGTGTAGGTCCTGTAGCAACACCTCCCAGTCCGTTACAATGCAATGGGGATCCTGTGCAATCCGTGGGCCTCCTCTCGTCTGAATGCCACTATATTCTTCCTTCCGCACTTTAATGTTGGCAACATTTGGTAATCCGTGGACATTCCAGTACATGGCAATGAGGTTATCGACCATGGGTAGTGCCAAGTCAATGAAACGATTTGTGGCTTTTCCAGTTTTAGAGCACTCAAATAGCCCCAATAATGAACCCTCTATTGTGCAGACATTCATGCGGATGGTCACCTCCGTTAGTACGTTTAAAACTTCCCCCCATAATGCTAACGCCTCTGGACAACTCCAGAACATATGTGCCATTTCTGCCCTGCTTGATGGCCCCAGGGACAATCAGCGGATGACCTAAACATCTGGTGGAGTGTTGCTGGTGTGAGATAGGCTCTGTGTAGAATGGTATGCTGTATGTACTGAAACTTATTGTTCTGTGACAGTATCCTATGGTATATAAACACTCTTTCCCATTCTTGGTTCGTTAGGGCCCTCCCTACGTCATGTTCCCAGCTTCTGTGAGTTGCAGACAATGAGTTGTAGTGTATGCCAGGGCACAGACAAACCACATGGTAAGTCAGCGACCACCTCCCATGATGTGGAGAGAGTGCACCTGTGGGTGTTGTTCCGGCTCTGTGTCTGTGATGTGCCAAAGTCGGTCTAATTCAGCTAACAGTCGGCCATGGACTGGGAAGTGACCCGCAGGGAGTTTATTTTCCTCCTGTAGTCTGTCGAAGGGCAGACATGCATCATCCTGAAACAGGACCCCCAATTTGCCCAGTACTGCTGTCTCCCATGTCCCCATGCTCTCCCTCCCTATCATGTCACTAAATGAGGTGATGGAACTTATTGGGATATCAGGAGAATATTAAGGGGTTTGCAGCATTAGTCACAGGCTACGATGAATAATGTCACAGACTACCCGCAGCAGCCTGTTAGAGTTGTCATGTGGGGACGTACATGGGGAGAAAGGTCTGCCGAACCACACGTAACGTGCATGTGGAAGTGAGGAGTCCCAGTTCCTCAGTAAGACACCCCACTAAGTAGTGTGCAGGCCACTGTAGCTGCGCCACTAAGTAATAGTGCTCAAAATATGGGGCTCCTAGGCCCCCTTTGTCCACAGGTAATTGTAACATATGGATTGCAACCCGGCATCTCCTCTTGTTCCAGATGAAGTTTTTAAGGCTGAATGCAATGTGTGAAATGTTGATCTGGGGATATTTACTGGAACATTGTGACAATAGTAGAGTAGGCAAGGGAGCAACACCATTGTCTACAAGGACACTCTGCCTTGCACTGTAAGTGATAATGTGCTCAAAAACACCCTTTGGGGATGGAGATGTGTGATGGCCTTAGTCAGATTGCTGTCTATGAGGTTCTATGTCTTGTGGTAAATGTGTATTCCAAGGTATCGAAAAGTGCGGGGCTCCCACCACAAAGGATGTAGGTCTACCACTAATTGCTTTTGAAAACAATTTGGATGCAAGGAGGACAAACAAGACTTGGCCCAATTTCTCCCAAACCTGAGGCAGCTCGGAATTCTTGTAAGCTGTCCTGAATGTCTGCTATTCCCTTGCGGATGTAATGAATATAAATGAACACATCAGCCAAAGAACAGCTAAACAACGTGTATCACCCCATTCAGCGGAATGACCCATTCCTGTCCCCCCTGTCGGAGCCTCTGCACAAGAGGTTCCATCGCCAGGGTGAAAAGCAGTGGGGACAGAGGGCAGCCCTGCCATGTTCTCCTGCTCATTTGAAATGGTAGGGAAATGCATTCGCCAATTTTCACTCCGGAGATGGGCTCTGAGTATAGTAGGTGAATGAGCCTGTGCAGCCTACCCGTGATGCCGAATTTGGTTAGGATCAAGAATAGATAATTCCAGTTCACTGTATCAAAATCTTTCTCCAAGTCCAGCACCATGCACGCAGCATAGGGCCACTGGACTGGAGAGAGCTACGTCACTCTGTGTAGGCACCGAATATTGAGAGAGGTGGCTCTTCCTGGCCCAGAACCATTCTAGTAAGGGTGTACCAACTCTTAAAGTCAATCCGCTATGACGTTTGCTCAAAATCTTGAATTCAGATCCCAGCATACACTGGGTGATATGAGGATAGCTCCAAAAGGGTCCCTCTCAGGCTTTGGGAGTGACATCAATAAAGATTCCCTGAGTGATGGTGGGAGCCTGTCTTCTATTTGAGCAGTTTTATACAACTCCAGTAGCTTGGAGGCTAACCGATGCCCATATGTCTTTTAGAATTCGATTGGGAACCCATCTTGTCCCTGGGTCTATTGCATAGCAGTACCCGTTATTGCCCCCATATTTCCTGCAGTGTGATGGGTGCATTAAGCTCCTACCTGTCCAAGGGCTTGAAAGAAGTTAATGTAACTGTGTCCAGAAATTTTGTATACGAAAGGAGGGTCATAAAGGGATTGGTGGTGATATGCATGGTTGGTTTAGTGCTGTGCAGGAGCCATGCCAATAACCTGCCTGATTTGTCCCCCTCTTCATGCATCTTTGCTTGGTATGGCCTGAAGTCTAGGTAGCGCTACTGCTCTATTAGCTGTGCATTCCACCTCAGCGTCTTTGTCAGTTCTCCCAATCTCACATGGTCAGCTTGGGCTACTGTCTCTAAAGCCCCTAGTGATGCTTCGATGTATAGCAAGTCCTTCTGCAGATCTGCCCTGACCCCTATCACTGCACGGATGCATGGCCCCATGAGCACTACCTTTAGTACCTCCCAATTTATTAGTTTAGAGGAGGCTGTGCCCCACTTTTTCATTAGATAATGTGATAAAGTTGTGCAGGTTGCATCTCAGAAGACCTGGTCTTCCAGCACAGTGGACTGCAATCACCAGGTGGGGACCTGTGGCCTTGGTGCTCCCCACTGTAACTGCAACTGCAGGGGGTTATGGTTAGAGAAGGTCTTTTCCAGATACTTTGCCCCCACAGTCAGTAGCCTCGTGGCCGGGTGACAGAGTATTCGGTCCATCCTCATGTGCAATTCATGTGGGGATGAGTAATCGGAGTACTCTCTGGTATTTGGGTGAATCGATCATCATTCAGTAGGGACCAGTATGTGAGCCATTGGGATAGGTGGGCGGCAGCAGTCACTATTGGGGAAGTTGGTAAGAGCGGCTGAGAGCGATTGATCTGGATGTCTATTACACAATAAAGGCCCCTCCAATTATTCATGGAATATGCACCCATCGTGTAAGCACATCCGACAAGTGGGAGAAGAAGGGCTGCTGTGCTGTCTTTGGAGCGTATATGCTCCCAAACAGGATGGGTCCACAATTTAATTGTCGTTCCACTAAAGCGTAGCAGCCCTCTAGGTCTGTTTGTGGTTCCACATAATGGAAAGGGACTCCAGGCCGGACCCAGACCAGTACCCTTCTGGCGAAGCCTGAGTACATAGTGCAGTAAATTGATCCTGCCAGTGCTTTTACAACTGGGTATCTTCCCCTCCCACAATGTGTGTTTCCTGCAACAGTGCAATCTGAGTGCCCCTCCTTCTAATATATTGTTGCATTGCGTGTCGTTTGTGCGCCGTACCCATACCGCGGATGTTCTACATTAATATGTCAACTCTTGCCATTACATTATTACTATCATGGGGCAGGCACAACAGAGAGCAGTGGATTGGGCACCCACACTTACATGCCAAAACTCAGGCGGTACATACCTTGTGGAATAAGACAATAGCCTACAGCATGACTCTCTGAACTGTAGAACTAGAACCCTCAACTCCCCTCCCTAGATGGCCCAGGAACATGTGGTTACCCAAAGATCAAAATACATGTTCCCATAGATGGGGTGCTCCTAACTGCGAGCAAGTGAGCACTGTGATCTCCAGGAGCAGGACAAGGGGCTAGCCAGACTGTCAAAGGTCCTTACCATTTCTGGGTAGACTGCACGTCTCACTAGTGGCATGACTATTTCGGTTACTAATTTCTTCTCAGTGTTTGTCAGAATTTTAATACGTTCGTAAGCAGCCTCAGCATCTCCTGCCCCAGACTCCCACCATGTTACATGCTCCCCTGAAATGGATCATATCTATGCTCTCTATGACCCTTCACAACAAACCATCCGCTGTCTGTGGCGTCACATCAGGGAGTATTGTTGACGACATACTGCTTGTGAAATGGTTGGATCATTGTCTGATGCACCTTCCTCCTGAGCCTGAGGCAACGGAGATCTCTGATCAGCCCACATCATGATCACGGTTGACAGTGCTTGTATCTGCTCCTCTTCCACCTGTTCCAGGGTTGGAGCCCCCTGGACCATGGCACTTCTGGCATTTTGGACTGTGTGCTTGCTACAGTGTTGGATCTGGGCTGTACGTGGCTGAGGTGTGGGAGATGATGGAGCAGAGGATTCATAATGGCATTGCTCCACCCAATCCTATGCGTGTGCTGGTTCAGTGAAGAAGTAGCTCTTATTTCTGTCCATGACTTTGAGCTTAACCAGAAAGAGCAGCGAGTAGTTCAGTCCAACCTGTCGCAGCCAAAGATTCACTCCCAGGAAGGAGGCCCTATTGCGCTGTACGGATAGAGAAAAATGAATATGTGGACATTCTCATAGTGGAGCAGTGCAGCCATATGCGTCACTTGCAGCAGAGCCTCCATGTCCCTATAATTCATTATCCATGCCACCACAGGCCTGGGGGGATCCCAGCTGGTGTTCGTCATGCCGGGACATGATGGGCACATTCCACAAGGAAGTGGTGGGAGAGCTTGCCTGGAGCCGTCATTTGCATCAGCCAGGTATCGAAGATTTTTACCGGGTCCTCACCCTCAGCCCCTTCTGGGAAGCCTACTATGCATACATTGTTTCGGCAAGAGCATTCTTCTGAGTCTTCTGCCCTAGCTTCCAGCTCTTGAACCTTATTGGTGAGCAAGCGGACTTGGCCTACCAAGTCTTTTATCGACACCCCTAGCTCAGTTATCATGCTTTCCGTGTGTGTAATACGGTCTGCCAGTTTTCTTGGATCATCTTGCAGCACGCTCAGCTCTACTGCTACTGCATAAATTCTAGCTTGCAGGTCTTACCTGGTGTCTGCAATGGCCTCAAGTATTTTGTTCAGTTTGGTGTCAGTGCATGCCACTGCTGCGGTATCCATTGAGAGCCCTGATTAAAGCGCTTTGTGGTGTCGGCACTAGGGCACCAAAGCAGCTTGGGTCCCACTCCACCTCTGTGTGCCATGTATAGTCTTTGCTGTTGAGTTAGTCCGGTGCCAGTTATCCAAGCCCTCTGTGCTGGGTGGGTCACATTAATAAGTATGTGAAGACATTGTGGACCCACCTGGCCCCCAGCTTGTTCTTGCTTGATTATGCAGTGGCGTGGCACAAGCAGTCATGGTGGTAGGACACTCTGGCCCCTAGCTACCCCCGTGAGGGGTGCTGCACTGGATCTTGAGTCTGCAGTGTGGCAGGCCTGGAAGGGCACAGGTAGTACATTCTCCTCTGTCATCTGGATCTTATCATCCTTAATGTAAGTCTCTTCTTGGCTACTGTGATGCCCCCCAGCAAGACCCACCTCACCCCTGGGCGATCTAGGGGTCACCACTCCAAGAGGGCATGAGCAGTCTAAATGTCACGCCAGGGATGACTACTCTCAGGACAGATACGGGGAGGCTTCCGTCACCGTCCCCCCCACCGTGTCCGTGTCACTTGGTCTGGGGAGCAGCCATTGTCAGGGTCCTCAAGACACCACTGCACCCTTCTCCACTTTTACCTACACAACCCAGGTCTTAGTAGACAATATGTCCCACTCGCCTGAAGCCGATCCAACCTGCACGCATGGAGCTTCCAGCACCACCCCTCCTCACAACCAAGCAACCTTCCCGGCTGTGAGGCAAAGACAGGGGAGGGGGAAAAGGAAAGGGAAAGGGAGAGATGGCTGTCGGCCCTTGCGGCCCAATCCTGCATCCATGCAGGGACCCCAGGACACCTCAGGCCACCTGGCGCCCAGCACGGTTTCCTCTTGCCACGAGGTGTGACCTCTGTCCAGGGGATGTGAGGATGGCTAGATGCCCCCGTGGTCCAGCACTGTGTCTGCTTGGGGGTTCGGGCACTCTGGGCCACTCAGCGAGACCCCCTCTCACCACATGGTGTTATCCTCCTTCACCCCGTCCACAGAAGGGAGGCGGGCCGACACACAAGGCTGCACCACTGTTCAAAAAGGGGCCCCCCAGTTATATAGCGGGCACACACTGCACTTGCGTCAGTGTCTCATTGCTCATTTTCCCTCAGGGAAGCTAGGCCTCCCGTGCCCCACTTTGAGCACTGGCTAACGATTACCACTGTGAGTAGCCGAGCGTGGCCTAGGTGGCCGCAAGAGGTTTCCTCCTCCCGCCTTGCTGCTATCGGAGTCCATCTCGCCCGTTCCCTTGATGGCCAGCTACTACACCAAGAGTGTGCTGCAGCTCTAGGGTGCCCCGCTCCGGCGCAAGGCAACAATTTAGGCCAGCGGGCTCTAGAAGTCTCCTGCACAGTTTGCCGGCAGCCAGTGTCCCAAGGTTTTTGTCCAACAGCTCAAATGGCACAGCCTCAGCTCCCCATCTCAGAGCAGTCCAAGGTGAGGCTCCCGAATCGCAGATGGCGGCGAGTGTTGACGGAGCATGAGTCTCCCAACGGAGCAGTCCTAAAGCCCGTCTGCCATCTTATAGCATTTAATATACAGGCCCTAGGTACATGTAGTACAATTTACTTGGGACTTAATAGTAAATTAAATTTGACAATTAGGTGTATGCCAATTTACCCATGTTTAGAAGGGGAAGCACAAACATTTTACCTCTTTTTGGCTGGGGTAAAGTGCACAGATATCTAGGCCAGCAAAAACGGGTTTATCATAGGAAGGCAAAAATCTGGGGGAATACCACGTAAAAGATGGTCCTCTCCAACAAAACATAAAACATGTATTAGAACTCCTTAAAATGGCATATTGAGGTGCTCCTCAAAATAGACACTTGTTGTCAGTGTAGTAAAGTACAATTCTTAGTCTAAAAAGTTAAGTAGTGGCTGTTTATTCAGAGTACCCCAGCCACAGCACACAGGACATCTCAGCCTTGGCTCAACTGATGGAAGAAGAGCTCTTAGTCAGATCATCGCAAGCATGGAATCCACTGCATTCAGTTTTCAATACAATTAGCTCTATAGAATAAATAAACAGTGCTCCTTGTGAAAGGGCAGCAAGCCATAACTCATACAGAAGTCAGCCAATGGCTGAAGTGGGCTGACCTACTGCACCATTCTAAATGCTGTAGTGGGTGGAGGAAAATTATGAATGGCAAAACAACACACTAATGAAGTCTGTCTGAAAACCCCTATACCTAACTATGATATAGATATAATTTTAATAACATCGAAATGCCAATCGGTCTGGTGTTGGCTACCAGCTTCTTGCATTTGCTAAAAAAAATTTGTAAATGTTTTTGTAAACACTGTTAACATTACCTAACATAACTATGAAACCACTATCTTATGTTTTCAGTTCTATATCATGGCCTCTCAACAAATTCACCTACTCAGCGCTGCAACAACAGATAGCTATTTACCTACTTATCTAGTACCTTAGTAAAAAAAGAAGGCAGTAAGATGGCCCAACAATTACTATTCACTGGAGAGTCAATTTTGGGGTTTGTTAAAAGGGGCGGAAGAAAAGCTTGTTTTATATCTGGAAAAATGGCAGAAGTAGTAAGAGAGGTGTTGTAAAGAGAAATATCATATCTGTAGTGTATTAAAGCTGTCTCAATGAACACTGTCACATCTACAATGTTTAGCTGTTCTCTAACATTAGATAATTTGCATGCCATGGATCTCGTGCTTACAAATGCTGTTAAATAAACAGACATTTGAGGTGGGCAGCTACTGAGTGTCATTGCTATAGTAGGTGTACTCTGTGTGAACCTAAACTACCTAGAGCTCCTTAATTGATACTTTTCTGGTGACCTGGGCTTGCAAGCATTCAGTTTTCACGTGTACTGGGTTCCTCTTTGAATCTAGACAAATGTACCAAACTTGCCAACATTTTGAACTTAGTAAGAGGGAGAATTTGAAAAAAAACCTGGGCAAATGTTTTTCCCCATTGACTTTCATTGAAAAAGAGGAGATTTTAGGCAGGAGAGAGAGAAAAAAAAAACCTTTTGGGCTTAAAAACAATGGGAGTCTCCTGCCTGAATCGGGTTTGTTGACATGTATGGTTGTACTGCCATATGCCTCTTCTTTCTGCCCTAAATGGTCTTTTATATTGCCAAACCCTCTCTTGCCTGTCCTGAACGGTTGGTTTATTGTCCCTTATCCCGTTTCCCCTGCCCCCCATGGTCCATTGTACTGCCACTGCACCTCCCGCCTGCCCATCATGGTCAACTTGTTGCCTCTCCACCCTCCTCCCTGCCCACAATTATCCAGGTCTGTGCCCCTTACATCTGCCTCCCAATTATTCTAAGGAACAACTAGATTGCTAACATTCTATATTTATAACACAAAAGTGTGGCATGCCTGACGTCATCTTGATGTAATCAAAAATATAATACCTAAAGCATTTCCTTCAGAAATTATAAACATGAGAGAGTCTTATTCCTATAGAAATTATGGTTAAACTAAAATGAGGACATATTTTCTCGGTTCTCAAATAGCGACCAAGCACTTTTAAACTGTTTGCTATCTTTATGTTATTGTACCCAGTTGACCACTTGATTATATGTTATATTTA
The DNA here is from genome assembly GCA_963921515.1 of Calotriton arnoldi. NCBI lineage: Eukaryota > Metazoa > Chordata > Amphibia > Caudata > Salamandridae > Calotriton > Calotriton arnoldi. The sequence continues at coordinate 93,258 of CAWUFW010021297.1, read as the reverse complement.
GGGGAGAGGATGTGGTGTTATGGCTAGAGCTGCAGACATTGAAACTGGGGAACCAGGTTTACGTTTTGGCATCAGCTCGACATCCTGTGATTCTGGCAAATCACTTAATCTCCCCATGCCTAAAACCAAAATAAATGTGTACTTGTGTAATGTATTAATTCTCATGTAAAGCACTCCAATACTTTCGGGTCAAGTCTGCGCTATAAAAAACAGCAAAAAAACCAAAAGAAGTTAGTGTTTTGCACACTTCAGACATTGGGCTATAGTTGGGCTACATTTGGGTGATAGTTGGGCTACATTTAAGCTCTTTTCTCGCTGGTGGCCATCTTGGGAGAATTATTTGTTATGAAGCTCCCTAATTTCCTAATTTATTGCATCATCATCAGTAGAAAATGCTTTCATTTTTCCACTTCGATTCCATCAAGATGGCGTTCAGATGTGCCACACTTTCAGCATAAATTCAGAATGTTAGCACTCTAGTTGCTCATTACAACACTGTAGCCCAGGTAAGCAAACCCCACTATTATGTTGTTCACTCTAGCCAAATGTTCCATTAATTCATCGTCCATCAGTTAAATATCATCAACATAGGACAATGCCTCTTCATCAAAACTTTTAAGTAACTCTGTTGGTCTAGCTGAAAACAGCCAGGGGCTATTCTTATACCCTTGTGGTAAACGACAAAATTGCCACTGAGACCCTAGTGCTGAAAATGCGGTCAAATATCTACTTCCAGGCACTATATTCTAGCAGGAAAAAACATTTGAGATGTCTTGTGTTGTTTTGTATTTCTTCCGCACAATGTTATTCATTAGTGCGGCACTATGTGCATTCTGTACTGTAAATGTGCACGTGAAAGCGTTTAAAGTCTGTTATCTAATACTAGATGATATGAATTGTCGGGTTTCATTACGGTAAACAAAGGATTATTCATAGATGAGGTGCAATTTTCTAATACAGCCTGGTACTCAAGTTGATCTAAGATCTCCCTGACTTGTTTCTTTGCTTCATGTTTAATTGAGTACTGTCTTGGCGGTTGAGGGATCCTTTTTAACAGGATCTCATGATGAGGAGACTCCTCATCCCACCCAACATGATTGCAGTATAAAGCAGGCACTAAAGCTGATGCCCACTCCTGGGCATATACATTTTTAACTGAATTTAATACAAAGTTGGAGAAAACAGGTAAAAATATTTCTTCCCCCATTGTCAATTTATTACAAACTCAGGTGGCCAATCCTTTTCAGGCAAAAGAATGTGGTAACCATATGTCAGGTCCTCCCAAAAGAGACCCTTCACCTGTCTTTGTATGTCCCCCTCTATTTGGAGCATTATTTTGTGTAAACGATGTGGGACATCTACTTTTGTATCAGGTGTTTCCCCTGTGGTATACTTATTCAGCGCTACTACTTCCGGAAAATCCATCAGGTTCTGGTGAGATATTGTGACTTCTGCCATGCTGTTCAGCATCGTTACTGCCCATTGCCCGTTCAGAAGCAGTGTCCTCAGCAGCCTGGGCATTTCTGATCTTAATCCTTGCTACCTTTTAATTTTTGAATTGAGGTTTTGTTGATTTTTGTTTATTTTCTTGTTTGATGATGTAGTCTGAAGTGCGATGTGTCTCCCGTTTTGGCTTGACTTGCTCTTCTGATCTTTGCTCTGACCATCCTCCTCTCTCCGAGCATTTCTCAGATTGATCCTGAAAAGAACGAGACAAACGTGTATCAGTATTCTGATATCTGTCAGGTTTTCTAATATTATCACAGTTTCTGAGATTGTATCTCTTTTCAGTGTGTTCCTGTTGAGGAGACCCACTCCGTGATTGTTGTTTATTTTGTTTATTTTTTTGTTTATTATCCCATTTCTTTTTAGAAGAATCGGTGCTTGCTTAAAGTTATCCTTTTCAGAACAACTGGTTTCCCATGTTTGACTCCCAGATTATCTCTTACCAGAGAAGCATATGTTTCTTCGATAATCTTAGGTAACTCCCTCTCCTATTGTATAGGAGTGAATTCCCTCAGGCACTGATATAAAGCCATCACAGCTGCCTCCCCTTTTATGTTACTTAACATAGTTTCATCCCTAAGTTCAGGGCAGGTTCTGCCCCATACTCATTCTGTATTTGTTCCAATACATCTGGTATTACCGCTATTGAAGTGGTACCATGAGTTCTGGAGTAAGCAGCAGCGAAGACTGCACCCCAAGTGGCACAATCTTCTATCTGGGGAGCCATCCCCATTGGCAAGCAAATTGTTAAAATTCTGTGTTTTTCTTGTGGGCCAATTTGGGGAAAAACCGCTTCAGGCTGTGCTGTCTTTTGTGCCATCCAGAACAGTACTTGCTCCCAACTGATGGGAATCTTTCCCATGATGGCATTCAGCGTTTGAGGGCTGATACCCGTAGTAGCCAATTGATGTTGTGCAGCCTGAGCCGCCCTCACAGGTTGAACTATAAGTGTTCGAATTATAAACTGTGTAAGATTTCTGTACATTTTTACGAAATCTTCCCATAGTGTGAGCATTTCTGCTGCTGGTAACGTGTGAATGTCTGGATGTGGTATATACAAAGCTAAGACCGGCCAGGTCACTCCTTCTTTACTGAGCGGACCGAGTCTCACGTTTTCTACGGTGTGGGGGAGGGCACCTTTAAACCAATTTATATGCTTTTGGTAAGTTAACAGGATTTCTATGTCCACGTATGGAAAGTATTCATCTGGTGTCTCATCTTCAATGTAAGTGTGAAGCAATTTTGTGCGTGCGTCTGCAGCTGGGAATCTAACCAAAGAATAGAATACCTCAGTCCGGAATGTTTCATGTGCTTCGACCATGAAGGTAACATCTCCAGCCGCTGCTGGGAGGCCCTGTTGTGAATATTTCATAGTAGCTGCCTGTCTGCAATTATCTGAAATATTTAGAGTAGCTAATTTGTCTTCAACATCGTCAGCTTATTCGGTCATTGTTAAAAATGAAAAAATATTTTATGAAAATGAATTTATTGAGATTTGGTTTGTACAATATGGGAACATCTTTAATGCTCCAAGCTTGATAAAACCTACAGCCAATACATAGGACATACCTACTCAACTGAGGCGGATTTCCTTTTCCCTCTACGGATGTCTCCAGTTTAATATGAGTAGGGATCTCTGAGAAAGCACGACTGAACTACTCAGATTTGACTGTTAAATAACTGCCTAACCAACATTGGCAGCGCCATGTCGTGTAGTTCCTACTAATCTGGAGGATCTGCGCATTGTTTGGACACAACATAAACTAAGTGCTTGGTGTCAAGACTGATTCCAGACACCCCCGCAGGATATGTTGGCCTATAGACCAGCTAGCTCACAGTGCCACCATAAGCCCCCTAACCTTGCTAGGGAGCGAATGGACTCTGGCAACCACTGAACATGACAACCCTGATCACTCAGGGATCATGGAAACAGTACAGAATCTTTCGCTCAGTCACTCGTGCTTACTTTCTCTCAGAGAAGTATGCAGAATACACAGTGGGACGTTTTAAATATATTAATTGAACCAATGTTATTCTTGTATAAAATACATGTGCTGCAATGATTAGGAGAGAGAAGCAAATATAGGAGATTACAAGCACCAAAAGAGTGAACAGTAGATCCAGTTCTACCATGGTGCTGAAGCAATGAATATATGCAGGCATATATGCAATATAATAATCTAACATACTCTTACGATGCGGACCCTACTCTGAGTGTACCTATAGCGTGCATGGGTGTAGAGCCTAGAATCTCCCCAAGGGGACGATCCAACCCCATTACCTGATCTGATAGAGTGAAGGACCCCATCTTGGACACCCCTCACAGAATGTCAGACCGGTGCGAGGTGGATTCTCAGCATGCACGGACCTTCAATGCCAGCAGAATTGCCTCCTCTACCAATCTATCAGGATGCCTATTATTTATAATAAAAAGCAGCCTTCGCGATGTGTGCATTTGATTAGTGTTGTTGTGGATCTGTAGATAGCACTGTCGCCTTGTGGATGAAGATAGGACGAATTTTGTAACTAGTGCGTAGAGAGGCCTAGTACATTATGTTCAAGGCATCGTGATAATGTTGTGCGAATCTGGATGTGTAAACAAAGTATTTTCAGAGAAACTAATCCAACATTGCTGTGTAAGCAAAAGTGTGCAACAGTTCACTGCTGAAATGTTATTTTCTAGGGCAATGTGAGAAATAGGCTGCTTCACTACATGGGCCTAACTCGGAAATATAACAGCTGCTGATCCCCAGGGAGTTAACTGGCAGTCTGCTACTGTTGATGAAAGTGCATGTTTCACTCTGCATGTCAGAAAGTTTTAATGAAATAGAAAAGGAAGATATTTGAGAACTCACTTCAAACGTGTCCTAATTTTTCTCTCTACTAAACTTACCATATTTTCTATTGCAAAAGGGACCCCCTAATTTTTTTCCTTTATAAATGTAATGTTTTAATTTTTACCAGTTTGACTCAATCAAGATGACTTTAGGTGTGCCATACTTTTGTTATAAGTAAGACTGTCAACGCTCTAGTTGTTCTTTAGAAAACTCTGGGAGGCTGCAGTAGACCACAATGGAATCAACTAACAGGCTGCTCCTGTTGGAAGTACATGATTTACTGAGAATGTTAGACTTCATTCTTATATGGCTGAGAAAGATAGTGTGAATTTACAGAAAATATGCTCTCATTTTTAGCTTCTGGAGCACCTTCCATAACCTCTATCAGAAAATTATGAGAAAACAGTTTTTTCTCAAACATGATTCATGAAATCCAAGCAGAAGGCTTTTCTGCAACTCCTGCTGAATTTTTTTAAAAACAAAGCGCAGGCTCCCACGCTTTGTTTAATATAGGCCGCCAGGTGGGCCGGGTCCCGGGGAAAGTTCTTATAGTAATACAGGAGGTTCACATGTGGCACGCCCACATCCCGGGGACCACCACCTCCCCGGCGCAAACATATTCCAACTAATACAGGGGGCCTGCACAGCCCCCCACAATTCCAGGGACTGCCACCTCCCTGGGGCTTTTTAATTAAATGAATGCGGGGGAGGCCCTTATGACCACCACCTCCCTGGGACTAAATGACAAAAATGTGGGGGGCCATGCGACCCCAAACGCAGCATGTCACCTCCCTGTGGCTAAATTAAATTAAAATGCATGGGGTGCTCCGGCCCTGACACGTAGCCCAAGGGACTGCCATCTCCCTGGGGCAACTCTCTACAATTACATACGGGGGCCGTGCAGCCCCCACAGCCCCGGGGACCACCACCTCCCCGGGGTTTAATTCCATTGGAGGGGCCTCGCAGCCCCCCTCGTGGAGCCCTATATGGCCCTGGGGACAGCCAACCCCCAGGACCAGCTTCAGCAATGTCCCAGGATTGTATCCAGCAATGTATCCTCCTCCGGGATATTGCAGTTGGCTATGGCTTGGTGGGAGCACAAGTCATAGCAAACCTGCTTCGCCTTCAGCAAGCTAGAGCAGAAAATGCTCTCGCTTGCTGAAAGCAGAGCATGTCTGTTTCCATGCCCACTGTCAAGCGAGCAGGGAAATAGACAAACTGCTTTGACATACAGAGAGCTGCATGTTAGCAGCTCCCTGGGTCTCAAAGCAATGCCAACTCCACAGGGGCCTTCAGACTCCTCCCACAGTCCCCAACATAGCGGCCAAGCCCCGGGGGATGGGGTCCCCGGAGATATTATCAACCCATGTAGTGGGGCCGCAAGGGCCGGTGTGCAGACAAAATATTGATTTTTAAATGTTGACCTACAGAAATATCGAGTCCTAAATATCGTGAGTGAGAACTATTGTTTTGGGGTTTATAGGGGTAAAGGGTGGGAAGTAATTTATTTCTGATTAATTAATAATTGGTTGTTAATTGATATTAATTCATTTATTGAAAATTATTTATGGGAATTATGTAATTAATTTTAGGTGTTTGTTGTGGGGTTTATAGTGGTAAGGGTGGTAACTAATTTGTATTTAATTAATTAATAATTAGTTGTTAATTAATCATAATTAATTAATTGATATTTAATTAGGGTAATTGTTTATTTTTTGTGTGGTTTTTACTTTTAAAGGGGTGAAGGGTGAGCATTAAATAATTGTTACTTACTTTATAATTAGTTGTTTAATAGTAATGGTTTTTTATTTGAAAATAAGTTTTAATTTTGTAATTAATTTGATTACAGTTTAATTTTAGCTGCGGGTTGTGTAGGATTATAAGGTTGAAGTGTGGGAAGTTAATTAATTTGTATTTGTTTTATTTTTTTTTATTAATAATATTTCATTAATTGGTAATTAATTATGATAATTATGGAAGTACATTTTTTTATAAATTTAGATGTGGGTTGTGATTTTTGTGGTGTTATAGGGTAGGAAATAAAATAAATAAATATATGTAATAATTAATGTTTTTGTCTGTAAATGTTTACTAGCTAAAAATATTTATTTGTTTGAAGTTTATTTTTTATTTTATTTTATATAAAATTAGTAGGTATTTGTCATACGTAATTAACATTATAATATGTTTTTATTTTTAATATTAAATATATTTGTATTTTAATTTTTAACATATTTATATATTTATTTATTTTGTTTTTTTTAAATATATATATTTTTTTAAATATTTTGTTTGTTTTTTAATTTTGATCTGACTGGAGTGGGAATAGTACATTTTATTCCTCTGCTATCCAACACTTTCCCTACAGTTGCACTTACTGGAGTGGGAATAGTACATTTAATCCCTCTGCTATCCAACACTTTCGCTACTATTGCACTCACTGGAGTGGGAATAGTAAATGTGATCCCTCCGCTATCCAACACTTCCCCTACTGTTGCACTCATTGGAGTGGGAAAAGTAATTTTTACCCCTCCGCTATCCAACACTTTCCCTACAGTTGCACTGACTGGAGTGGGAATAGTAATTTTTACCCCTCCGCTATCTAACACTTTCCCTACTGTTGCACTGACCGGAGTTAGAATAGTAAATTTTATCCCGCTGCTATCCAACACTTTCCCTGCTGTTGCACTCACTGGAGTGAGAATAATAATTATTACCCCTCCGCTATCCAACATTTTCCCTACTGTTGTACTCATTGGAGTGGGAATAGTATTTTTTACCCCTCCGCTATCCAACACTTTCCCTAAAGTTGCACTCACTGGAGTGGGAATAGTCATTTTTACCCCTCTGCTATCTAACACTTTCCCTACTGTTGCACTGACTGGAGTGGGAATAGTACATTTTATTCCTCCGCTATCCAACACTTTCCCTACTGTTGCACTCACTGGAGTGAGAATATTAATTTTTACCCCTCCACCATCCAACACTTTCCCTACTGTTGCACTCACTGGAGTGGGAATAGTAATTTTTACCCTTCTGCTATCCAATATTTTCCCTACTGTTGCACTCACTGGAGTGGGAATAGTAATTTTTACCCCTCCGCTATCCAACACTTTCCAAACTGTTGCACTCATTGGAGAGGGAATAGTAATTTTTACCCCTCCGCTATCCAACACTTTCCCTACTGTTGCACTCATTGCAGTGGGAATAGTAAATTTTAACCCTCCGCTATCCAACACTTTCCCTACTGTTTCAGTCACTGGGGTAGGAATAGTAATTTTTACCCCTCCACTATCCAACACTTTCCCTACTGTTGCATTCACTGGAGTGGGAATAGTAACTTTTACCCATCCGCTATCCAACACTTCCAAGAGCCAAGGGAACTTCACCCCCCAAGAAGTAGTGCACCAGGAGGCGCATTTGCAGAGTGGTGGAGAAAGGGGGCATGGCAACCACAAACCTCTCAGCAAACCCACTGTGTGGGACTTGCTGGAGGCAACAGGAGGGAAGTTGGCCTTCAAGGACCCTAAATAGCCAAGGGGACTACATCCCCCTACTAGTAGTGTGCCAGGAGGTGCGTTTGCAGAAAGGTAAAGAAAGGGGAGATGGCCTCCTACCCGGTCTCAGCTATTCTAGTGTGTGGGACTTACTGGAGGTAACAGGAGGGGTAGTTGGCCCCCAGGAATGTCCTTGGGTGCCCACTAACCCTCCGTTTATCTCCAATAGGTCCCCCAGAGTGGGATTGCTAAGACGTCTTCGGAGGCCATGCCTCCTTTCTCCACCACTCTGCGAACATAGCTCAAGTTGCACTAATGGTTGGGAGACGAAGTCCACTTTACTCCTGAGGGACCTTGGGGGCCAGGAAGCCCTCCTGCTACCTCCTGAAATCCTACACAGCGGGATTCCTGAGAGCTGGTCGGAGGCCCAGACCCCTTTCTCCACCACTCTGCAAACGTGACTACTAGTTAAAAATACATAGAAATTCACTGTGAAAATCAAAGGTTATAGGGACACTATAGTTAGGAATTAGCATTTAAAAAACCTTAGAATTCACTGAAAAAACCAACAGTTACAGGGACGGTATAGTTAGGAAATGGAATTTAAAAAAACCTTAGAAATTCACAGAAAAAACAAAAGGACACAGAGACATTATAGTTAGGCTCAGGTGTCACTCGATCAAAACGAGTTAAATTCAGCCATTACAGTTAGGGACCTCACTATAACTTGTGCACCCGAAATGCACTGTTTATGACCTCACATATCACATCACTCATGACATGGTAAGTGAAATCACTGAGGACATCACTGATGACATCTCAAATGACATCACTGAAGACATCACTGGTGATATCATCCACATAATCTCTGACACACCCACTCATACACACTCCTACCCCATATCACCTTTCATAAACCCACTTCAACTACCACACTACCATTCTCAAACCCATTTACATACACACATACCAGTACTTACACAGCCATGGCGACTATAGTAATTTCCTATGCCTCAACCGTCGTATCACTATTATGGGGACTACACTAATTTGTGGGCCATTGGGCCGGGTACACACCGACATTATATTACCACTATAGTGAACACAGTTCTCGTTGACACATGCCTTTGTCCATATTTGGTACCTAGGCCGGCAGTATACCGGCCGTCGTATCACTACTATGGGGACCATACCAATTTGTGGGCCATAGGTCCGGTTACACACATTATATTACCACTATGGTTAATACAGTTCCCGTTATGGTGTATGGGCTGGTTTGGTGAGGGGCGTCACCACGACAATTGATAATCTCAGCCCCGACGGAACTCCACTCGCCTTATTTCAACATGGCCCGGGTATTGAGGCATCGAGATTGGCTTTCACCTACACACTGTTTCTTAAGGTGACTACCGCCTCGGGCACACTCCCTAGTACTACTAACCTTACATAGGCTTATACACGTTTGGTACCTGCGCATCCATTTAGATAGCGTACACCACGCAATATGTCCCGTGGTGGGATTGGACTATTAATTTACAATTTGTCATGATTAATTATTTTGTATCATGTTTAGCAATGCGTAACGTTTCATTTGATTTCAAATGTAGAAACGTCTAGATATTATAAGGGTTGTGTTTTACTTTGGTCTGGCTGACTTCACCATGTTAAAATGGCCACCTTGTTTATCTCAGACTACCACAGAATTGTATGCAGAGTCTTTCTTTTGTGTTTAAATGCATCTATGAATTGCACCCGGACTCTGTATTCGATGTGTGATCAAGACAGCTAGACAGCTAGTCTGTTGAAACGCGTAACCTAAATAAACTGTGTTTGGCATATTCCTGAGCGTGCATTTTACTTGGATTTCTGTGGAATATACATATATATATATATTCCAATCGAGACGCACCAATTTGAAGGCACCACACGCGGCATGTGTTTGTATCTTTATTTGCAAGGCAGCATTCAAACAACCTTACGGGCACAGGGTTAGTGGTCAATCTGCCATTATAATCCGACGTGTTTCGGGCGTCCTCTCGCCCTTTCTCACAGGAATGGCAACTGGAGTGTAGTGGTGAATAGTAACTTGCATCATCCACAGAACGACTCACATACCCACTCACACCCCCTTACAACCTCTTGTACACCCACTCATACACCTAAACAACCACTCACCTATCCATCCACAGACCCATACAGCCACTCACACAATCATTTACTCACCCATACAGCCAATCATACAATCAGCCACTCACCCACACAGCCACTTACACAGCCATACACTCACCCATACAGCTACTCACACAGACTTATTCACCTGTATAGCCACTCATGCACCCATTCACACACCCATACAGCCTCTCAACACAGCCACTCACTTACCCATACAAGCACTCACACACTCACTAACACACCCACACAACCACTTACATACCCATTTACACATCCATAAAGCATTTCCATACCTACTCACTCACCCATACAATGATTTGTACAGACACTCAATCTCCAATACAACCACTCACACACCAACTCACTTAACCAAACACTTACCAAACAGCCACTCACTAACCTATACAGCCACTTACATACCCAGTCACTTACTCATACAGCCACTCACACAGCCACTCACTCACCCATACAGCCATTGACACACCTGCTCACTTACCAGCATGGTCACTCACACAACCATTCACACACCCACACAACCATTCACACACCCACACAGCTACTCACATACCTACTAATATACCCATACAGCCACTCACACACCCATAAAGCCACTCACACACCCACAAAACTACTCACACACTTACTCACACACCAATACAACCACTCAGATACCCACTCACGCACCCAAAAAACCACTGATACAACCATTCACACACCTAGAGACCTAATCAGAAATCTACTCACTCACCCATACAGTCACTCATGCATGCACTCATACACCCATACAGCCACTCACACACACACTCACACACTGATACAGACAGTTACATACCCACTCAGGTCACACATGTTAGAGATAGTATCACTCATTAATAGTACAACTAGTATGCTAATCTAACTTTTGTAGTAGGTTAGTATATATGTTTAACACCCATAAACTCTTAAAAACATTTACACTCATATGATGATGTCATCAGTAATGTCATTTAAGATGTCATGAGTGATGTCACTGACCATGTCATGAGTGATACAATATGTCAGGTCATAAGTAGTACATTACAAGTGCATAAGTTATAGTTAGCTCAGGTAACTATATTTGCTGAATTTCAATGGTTTTGTACAAGTGAAAACTGAGCCTAACTATACCGTCCCTGTAACCTTTGATTTTTTCAGTGAATATCTATCTACCTTTCTTTCTATATATCTATCTATCGACATATATTTTTTTACTAAAAAAGCAAAGGTTGAGATAACGTTATAGTTAGGTTAACATTTTTAACTAAAAAAAAACACATTGGAAAATAGAAATATAGAGAAGTAGAGACATTTGTGCGTAGCCAGGGTGGCTCCAGAGGGAATATTTCATATCTCTACCCTCTCCTGATCTCCGCTGGGGTTCCAGTGCCACAGCACAGGTGCCTCTGGGACCAGATCTTAGGGATAGCAATTACCGCAGGGCAATGGAGGGAATTATGGAGCGACATCTCGAGGTTCAACGATTGCTTGGCTTAAGAAATGCACACTATAAAGACCTCTTCAACAGGTATCTCCACCCACTAAGCTCTGCAAAATATACACAGAAACATCTGAGAGATGCTGGAAGGGATGTGGCTTACTGAGCGACTTCCGCCATATATGGTGGGATTGCCCGACGATTAGACCCTATTGGAATGAGATTTTAGCCCAGATGAAGGACATCTTGGGATACCCCTTGCTTCAAACACCTGATTTTACCTTGTTGGGGCTACGCGACCCTTCTCTTAAGCACCAAACAGTCAGGGACAGATCCATCAATTGAATTTGTCTGGGGAGGCTAGGATGGGACTAGCAGCCACCTGCAGCCGATAGTTCCATCCATGTTTGAGTGGCATTCTCACCTTTGGCAAACTCTCACTATTGAACGCCTATCAGAGAGACTTACAGATTCAATAAATGGGTTCAACTACGTGTGGGGACCCCTGGTGAGGTATTTATCCATTGGTCTACCACTATTCTCCTGTGCTCGTGCACAAGGGACCTCCACTTCTTGGACGACACTCCTCTCTCGCGTTTTAGACTACTTGTTGAAAATACTTCCTGGCATTTAATTCCATCTACCACCTATCAGTCGATACCGTTGAGGCTCTGTACATGTAAGTTTCATTAGTCTTTCTTTTCATCTACGTTTTAAGTTTTCTATCTGATACAGGTAAGTTGGGGGGAAGGGTTATGTTGGGCGATAGTCTCAACCTTTTGTAGCAAGCCACATGACAACACAGATTAAATGTTATTTACTGTGACTACTAATGTAGGTAACCGCTTTGTATGATACTGACCTGTATTATGGCAATGCTATTTGAATATGGTTTCTAAGATGATATGTTGTAATGCTTTTTATATGTCCAAGAAAATAATAAAGACAATTTGAGAAGAAAAAAACCCCCACAGAAATTCACCAGTTATGGTTAGCAGAGCTAACTATAACTTGCATCCACATCATGCCCTGCTTATGACATCATCACATATGACATCAGTAATGACATGTTTTAGGACATAATTTATGACATCATTGATGACATCTCAAATGAAATCATTGATGACATCACTGATGACATCATCCAAGCTACATTTTTGCACTTATTGGTGTATAAATTAGTATGGCATTAGAGGCCTGAAAGTAAGTACAAAATGCCTCAGAAGAATATGAGGCATCATTAATGCCATCACAGATACCCCTTCCCATTAATAAAAGAAAGCGGCCCCGGCTGCCATATTTCCTATTTTTTCATACACATGCACACCAAGCACAAATAGATGTGTATGCCGAGTCTGGACTGTGACCACAGCCTGCATTCCACCTCCCAAGCAACCAAAAACGACAGCATTTGACCTTAGGCTCTGTGCAGCAGATGTTGGACACATTGCATGGCTCCCAACCACCCAGTATGCCCACCCAGTGATCTGCATGGTCTTTGGTCATGCACAATGGAGAAAATAGCAGGACCTGGTCTGAAACCAACCCCTGCACTCAACCTTCAATGCACCTAAACTCATTGCATACAGCATCTCTGATGAGATCACATATGACATCACCAATGATATCATGAATGCTCTGTAGCCTATGAATAGTCACAATAGTTCCAAAATCCCATCAAAACATATTGTGTAACAGTTTTTTGAAGACACTCTTGACATAGATATGATATCATGTACATTTCATCTATACGCATTCTTTTAGCTGCTTGATTAGATTAGGCAATAGCATTCACAAATATCTTGTACTTATTTGAATGTTCTGAATAATAAGTTGTTTTAAGCTCAAGCTGCTGAAGTTTCTGTTGTTACTTTAGTTCTTGTCTGGCACCTCCAGGACTTAGTATTGCAGCCATTCAAATCTCCAAGTTGATTTTTTACTTAGACTCTAATTTTCAGAGAAGCTTTATACCTCTATTCTATCATAAAAAGCTACCCATAGCTTAACTGCTGCAATAAAGTTGATATATGTATTTGCTTAACAGTAACAGTAACAGTTTGAACCTATTATCTGTGGGATTAATTCTTTAACTGAGCGTTCAGTATGTAATTTATTTAAGCACATCCTAAATTTTGTGCTCATCTATCTGCAGCTTCTGTACTCAGGGCATACATGTATATGGTGCACATTAGTCCAATAGTACATTCAGCAAACACTCTCAGAGGTCTCAATCTTTCTCTAAACTGAGGTTAATTTAACCATCATCCTGCATCCTGGGGGATCACAGAAAGTTAGCACATAAAAAAAATGTGCATAGCACATGTTGCACAAGTAAATGGTTTTCCAAGCACAATCTATCACTTTGTTCCAGTGTTAATTATAGAGAGTTTGGTTATGTTGCTTTTCTGAGAAGTATATAGTGATGCACGCCATCAAGCATTGCCTTACTAGGTGTGCATAGACATCAAGAGTTCTACTTGGTCACACTGTAGTGTCATCAACAATACTATTTGTGATGCTATATTTAATCTCATCAGTAATGTCATCCATGATTTCATTTGACATGTCATCAGTGATGTTATAGATGATTTAATTTGATTTGCCATCAGTGATGTCATGGCTGAGGTTATAAAAAGTGCATCACAGGGCGTAAGTATAGCATGTGGCAAATTTCAGTGTTTTCTAGGTTTTGTATTGGAACCATAACGTCACTTTAACTGTTTTCTCAGTAAATTTCTAAGACTTTTACAAACTACCACTTACATGTAACAAAGATTGTTTCAGTAATTCTTTGGGGGATTTTTAAATGATATACTACATCAGTCTCCCTGGTTTTTATAGAGTATTATGCCCAACTCAGTGTGTGGTGAACCCCCGCGGAGAAGTTGCCTTTGGTTGTGTATAGCGACTCGGTGTTGAATGCAGAACTCTGCCGCCAACCTACCTATAACTCAGTAGCTGCGGAGACAAGAATCATGTATAGTGTTGCAGTCACACTTTGTTGATTTTTTTTGCTTTCACAGGAAGTGTAGGCTTACTGGTGCTGGAAATTAACATAAAAGTAAACCTAGGAAATGGCTTTATGGTACTTTAAACAACTTGTCTTTCCATATATGCAAGTCTATTTATTGCTATTACTGTAAAATGTTATGTCCCAGAGGCAGCCTCTGCTCAAATCAGTCCCAACCAACACAAGCGAAAGTAGTCACAAATATTATGGTACCATTTATCCTTGATTCTTCTTTAATGGAATTCCCCTTCATTCCTCTATGTTTTAGATGTACTGAAAACAATCTAGCATCACAGTAAGAGTTGGCCCCCACTAAAATGATGAGGGGAATGTCTGCAAGAACTCAGCTCTGGCTACTCAGCTTTATCTTCTCGCTCCTCTGCTGTCTCTGTGTGCAGGAACCCCTGGGCTCTAATGCTGTTCTCCTCCAGCTTTCTCTTCTGAACTTATCTTTTGTTCCAAGCAACTTATATGGAGGCTTCTTGCTGCAATGTCTTTGGGTGGTGTCCATTAGTCTTTCCATTTGGTCTGCCTCATAGTCCATGATAGATCTATTCAGGCTGATGGTCTGAGGTCATGACCACTTCACCCTTTTCTGGTTTTCCATAACTTTATTACTACTGATTTCATTATCATTGTTGATATTTCCAAAAATGTTGTGTGAATGCAGTTCTGCAACCTCTGCAACCCTGTCACACACCCTTTCTCTAAATATTTCCCAAGTGCAGGAAATCTAGGAAAGAAGCATGCATTTGTTTGCAGGTTTTCATCCCTATGTATTGCTTTGACTGAATACTGTTGAAGTGGGAAGCACCATCACAAGATTTACAGGAGAACCTTGGGGCAGAGGCTTGATCCATCTATAACAAAAAGGTGTGAGAAAGCAGATAGAATTAAAGTGCTCCAATACCAAAGCATTCATTCTCAATAATAGAGTACGCAGTTTCATGAGAAATATTTTTCTAAGGCAGAGAAGTCAGTCTTGAATTTGTCTCCAGGTGTGAGTGGTATCTGACAATATCTGTTTGTGGGTCAGTGATAGGTAAATAGTGCACATTTCCCAACTGTTCAATTTGTTCGTCGAGTTGTGGCATTAGATATTAATTACTTTGAGATGCAGGGACTGATTTATAAAAGCATATATGAGTACAGGAAGTAGTACTACAGGAGTATTCTATTAGGTACTCTTTAATGACTTTGTGAATCAGCCCCAAATCATCCAACATCCTATGAGGAAAAGTGCAAAGAAAGCACAGTCTTATTCCTAAATGCATATGACTATTTCCTGAATACTCAAATGTAATTCCCAATTTAGATGGCTGTTACCTAAGGGCAAAGTCATACACGAGTATGCAAAAAGGTGCTACAGGGGTATTCATTCCCATACTCATAAAAGCTTTTGTCAATTGGACCTATTGCCTTTACTTGCAGGAAGAGTCACTCTTACATTGAGGGCTCTATGATCCTTCTTTTCTAACATCTTGCCTGCTTTTGCTTGGATGGCTGATTTACAAGCCTCGAGAATGTGGTATGGATGCTATCTTATTTCTTCATATGGTTTGATTATGATAGGGTGATTGGCTAGGATGGTTTATATGGGGTTCTCTGAGAAAAATCCAGGCATCCACTGGGCAAGGCCATACTGCCTTTCCTCTGTACTTGTTCAATGCTTTTACTATAGAGTCTTTGTTTGGACTTTTTGTTTACAGCAGTGGAAACCCGGTGTCTTCTTTTCCTCATATCAATTGTGTACTATCCTGATTGGGAGTGGAGAAGGTATCAACCCTTCTAACTCTGTAAGAAAACTAGCGCAAGACAGCTGCTCTTTTTTGAGAAGACTATCCTATAAGCTACTTAATTGCCGCTTTTTTAAATGTAATAAGTCTTAAAAGTATCTGTAGTCTCCAGGTGGAAATACCCTCAACTTGTTCATCAAATTATACTGTGATTTCCGTTTTTTGCTGGACTTTGTTCATACATTTTACCAATATATCCCTCATTTTACTAATGTGATGTTTCATGTTGAATGTACATTGCTACATTGATTTCCACTACCACCTGTTCTGCACAATGTTCCCTTGCCATATATAAAAAGTCCTTGGTTTCTACTGTGCAATAACTAAAGCATGAAGAAACCCAAAAAATCCTCTTCTTGGCATCAGATGACAAAGAAAGTTTAAGGAATACCATGCAAACAAAGCTTCAGGATTTCCATGACTCCACTTCCTTCCTTTCTCCTGTATCCTTTTTTGGAGGATAATTTTTATTGTTTGATTATATGTTTCTATTAACTCATCTCTCAGCAGATGCTAAGTTGAGGTACATATCTGCATGAGGCTCATTTGCTTTCTAATCTGTGCTCTGCGTTTTGCCAGAAAGTATGTTCCGTTATCAGTTACGATGGCTAAGGGAAAGCTCCTTATCATCATCCGGGCACTTTATTATTTTAAATGGTGCATATAAGATTTGCTTCCAGGCACCTCAAAGAGTACTCAACCAGTACCAATAAATATTATGTACCCAGGTTGAGGGTACAAGGGGGGCACTTAGATCCATCCTGATCTATTTCAACAGAGTCCCTATCGCTGGAAGAGTTTGCAGTGTAGCCTTAGGAATTCTCCCAGGCTTACTTTGTTGCCACTCTCAACACTCCCTAAGGTGCTATATGATCTGGGCATTAGAATTCTTGTAAGACCAATCTGTGTAATGTGAAGTGTTCCATCTTCTTGTTCCTGAAATTGATCCCTCCTAAGAAAGCATAGGCCAAATTTAACACCTGGGAGCTGAAGAGATTAGCAACTTATGACTGTCCTCTATTAGATTGTGTGTATAAGTATTTCTGACTCTCCAATCCAGTTTCTAGTTCCTCGAGGTAGTTAGAATATTCCTTGTCACTGTTCAGAAATACAGAGTTTCCCCTTCTCTTGACAAATCTTCTTTCTCTCCTGGTTTTGAGAATTGAAGGAAGTAACCCGATTAGGGCCACCCGGGTCACTCGCGACCACCTCTCAGCCTTCCATACAAATGAAGAGTCGGTCAGACAGTAGAGAATGCAAACCAAGTATATGTTTATTCAGATACACTTGAGCGGAGCCCCGTCTGCCTAGTCGCTTAGGGGTGCTGCAGAAAGGACTGACTTCAGCAAACATAGAGAAACATTATGTACATTTCAGAACCAAGGAAGACCCGCCCATAATGGAATTTTACAAGCAGGTGCAGCTAAAACAAAGAAGTACAGTAGGATGAGCTTTGACTCTGAGGCCGGGCACACATTATCTCTATGCCAAGGTCGTTCTGTCCATGCCTACCACTAGACTAGTGGGAGAAGGACTCTATCTAGTGGGAAAGGTAGGCGCTACTAAGAACAGTATATTCATTAGCAGAGCAAGGCCTAACCTTGGATGAATGAAACTTTCCACAGCCTGCTTCTCGAGGAGGGAATACGCAGTTAATGACATGATTCAAAATGGCGGCTAAACATAAAATGGTGCAGCGAATGTTAACTTACATGGAACAATGCACGAACAAAATAGCAAAAACATATTCATTTCATCAGACCCTCCTTTTGCATTCACTAACTAATTAATGTGATGGGCGAAAAAGACATAACATGCTTATGAAGAAAAGGACATCATTATTTGGAACAATCCATATACTCAGTGTCAGGAATAGAAGGATGATGTAGAATCAAAGATGCCCTCATCAATCTGCATCATTTCATCAATCTGTTTCTGTAACATAACTACTGCATTAGTATCATGAACTGGCATTTTCGGCTTAGGGGTGAGAACATTTACACAATGGGTACAGCAAGTCGGGAGACAGTGTATACAGAGGCAACATGTAAAAATAATACTAGCAACCACAATCAAAAAGATGAGAATCTTCCAACCCCATGTTGTTAGCATATTCCAAAACCACCCTGATAGGGTCCAAGTACCTGTTTCTTGGTGTATGTTAGACGAAAGCCTATGCAATTTTTGTATAGCTGCATACACATTGGGAGCGTGATCAGGTATGTAAACGCAACAGCTGCTGCCAATGATGTGACAGGCCCCTCCTCGATCCGCAAAGATGACGTCTCACACCATCTGGTTCTGCAAAGTGACTAATCTTGTAGCCTGAAGCTCAGCAGTAATGTTTGTCAGTATTCCAGCAGTTGTATTAATAACCCCCTCCACAACTCTTGTTAGCCTACGAAGTTGAAGACTATTAGCCATGGGGCCCCAAAAAGGTAGCAGACCCTTTATGGCATCCCCAAGCTGTTGTGCAGTGGTATCTGTCTGATCTATATCCTCTGTGTCAACAACCCTTCTGACTCGGGGCAAGTATGTACTCCTACGCTGCAGCTGATAATCTTTATGATAATTGGACGGGGCAACATACACAGGGGGAAGGAGGAAAGAGAGGTAACATCTGCCTGACCATCCCCTCGGAAGCCAGACATGAGCTTGGGATCCACAGACAAAATAGACATTATGGGGTAGGATCAAAGGCGGACTATTAATCATTCTCAGTCTGTAGGTGAAATTGCATTTACTCTCCCCCACCTTTACCTCCCCAGTCCCCTGGACACAGAAACTAGCTGTTGTGTTGACCACGGACACCGGCATCGGTTTGTCCTTAGTAATATTGCGAGCTTGGAAAGATTGAAAATACTCAGAGGTGTTGAACCTTTGGAAATCAGCCATTTCCATTCGAAGCCATGTTTCGTTCTTCACTTTTTCATATGTGCTCATACAGGAGTTTGGGGACAATGTACCGAAGGTCCCTTGTCCTGCCGGTCCTATGGGAGTAAACCCGTGATGAAAACGTATATACTCTACCACAGTGCGAGAATCAGCAGGTGTCATAACCAGAGTAGAGAGTTGGAAATGGTAGTGCACCATAATGAATAATTCAAACCAACCTTCACAGCTACCAATATATGACAATGGCATGGACAACAAATTGTCACTCCTAGGAGTAACTGAGGGGAGCAATCCACAAACCCAGCAATTAGTTGTATTGGACACATTATGGGCTTGATGCAACATTTGTATAAATACATTGTCTGTGTAAGACTTTCTATGCTCTTCTTTGTGAGGGGCCAAAGTAACAAAAATATGCTCAGGGGGAGTGGGCGTTGTACCAACCAAGGAATGTACAGGATACTTCTCCTCCAGAAACCAGGATATTCCAAGTATTGTTATTAGCATGATCGCAACAATTAATATGCAAACTATTTTACTATTTGTTGACCAACCACGCGCTAAGCGCAGAGGTGCAAATGGCTGTTCCTCCTCCTCAATAGGTCGACCAAACGGATGCATTTTAGAACAAGAAGAGGTAAGCAATGACTGATAGCAAAGGTAAGTGTTCCCAGTGTCCGTCAGAGCCTCACTGGTACAGGCTTCTATTGTTCATCAACGTTGGCCCTCATGAGCAATGGCAGTGGATCTTGCTTAGTCCTAAGCTCACGATGAATCCCACGTCGCACAGGATAATGTACCCCCTCCTAGGGAGCATGTGCGATTTATCCTGTCCAATGTCAGAACAGTGCACCAATCTCACGATACCCTAAACTAACACCGTTGGTACTATCGCAAAGTACACCCTAACTTACACAGTCCATCCCTGGCTAATCTGACTTCTCCTTTGGTGCACTATTCCTCAGCCAAGAACGCAAATTATACCTGGTGACTCCAGGCACAGAGGGGTCAACAAACAGCGGCTCTTTAATGGCTCGGATTTCTGGAGGGACCGCTGCATTTAGCGTGTCATCATTTTCTGCATCCGTTTGGGTCCACGTTCATTTTGCATCGCTGAAGGGGACAAACTGAGGCACCTTCTCACATTCAATGTCCCCAACGCCATCCCCCGCCCACTGATTATAGTGCAAGGGTAAGGGTATCTTGCGGCAATGGATGGCATGAATCCCGTTCTTTCGGCTGGCAACTTTCACAGCGGTTCGAGTTGCCAGGAGGACCTGTTCAGGTCCCTTCCAACAGGGCTCCAAACTCTTCTTCCGCTGGAAATTCTTAACCAAAATGTAATCACCAGGCTGAATGTCGTGTCCGGGCCCCTCTGGTATGGGTGGAAGGGACTTGCGGATCTGTTGGTGAATAGAACGCAAATTTTCAGTTAACTGGTAAAGATAGTCTGTTAACAATGGATAC
This sequence comes from Calotriton arnoldi, assembly GCA_963921515.1. NCBI lineage: Eukaryota > Metazoa > Chordata > Amphibia > Caudata > Salamandridae > Calotriton > Calotriton arnoldi. The sequence goes on along the minus strand of CAWUFW010021297.1, from coordinate 72,625 downwards.
TCAATATCGGAAAATCTACGAGGGCGCGGGACACCCCAGACATTTTCCGTGCATCCAAACACGGCCTCGTAGGGTTACAATCCTGTTCTAGAATGTGCTGTTGTTCTTGTCGACCAAAGCGCTAATGGTAAATCATCTGGCCACTGTAACTCTGTTGTCTCCTGTATCTTTGCTAACTTCAGTTTGAGAGTACCATTGTACTTCTAAACCAAACCTGCTGATTGCGGGTGGTTTGCAGCATGGAATTTCTCTATTATGTGCAAACCGTCACAAATTAACTGTATGACTTTGGCATTAAAGTGTCTTCTGGTATCACTCCAGATCAAACGGGGCTTGCCGGAGCGAGGAAAGAACTCCTTTAGGAGTACCTTTGCAGTCGCAATGGCTGTATTGTCCTTAGTGGGGTAAGCCTCAACCCATTTACTGAATGCACAAACAACCACCAACACGTACTTCAAATTATTGACCTTATCCAATTCAATATAATCTAACTGATGAACCTCAAAAGAGAAAGTAGGTGGTGCAAAATTACCAGGTGGTGTAGGGGTACCTTTTCCAGGATTGTGCATCATGCACACCATGCAATACTTCACTAAATGTGCAGCAGTTTTGGAGATGTTGTCATTCTGCCATACAGGGTCTAACAACTTGCAAATACCCTTAGCACTGACATGGGCTGGGCCATGGGCCATTTTGACTATAGGAAGAATATATGCATCTGGCATCATCCGTCTTTGCTTCTCTGACTTGTCAATCCAACATCCCTCATCGTTCAATTGTGCTGTACTTTCTTGCATCTCTGCTGATTCCTCCACTGTGGCCTCACTCTGCATTTCCTTCACATTCTCAAGTGTATCTTCAAACATTGTGACCTCGGGCACCCACCTAGTGGGACCTGCTACGAACATTCTTTTCATCCTAGTCCAGGCTGTTTCCTTAGCTGTCTGATCTGCAAAAGCTTTTCCTTTACCTACATCGTCAGTAACTTTCCTATGGGCACTACACTTTACTATTGACAATTTCTTAGGGAGTGTCAAAGCGGACAGAAGCCTATATATAAGATGACCGTGCTGAATCTTTGTCCCATGGGAAGTAAGGAACCCTCTCTCTGCCCAGAGTCGCCCGAAATTATGGGCAACTCCAAAGGCGTACTGGCTGTCAGTATAAATATTAACAACCAGTCCCTCACTCAATTCACAAGCTCGAATTAGGGCAACGAGCTCTGCAGCTGGGGCCGACTGATAGGGAACTTGTGATGTCGCTACTACCGTACGCAGTGTAGTAATAGCATATGCAGCAGTTGTAGTGGCATCTGATCATTTAAAACAAGAGCCATCGACATATAGTTCCCCTTGAGGGTCAGATAAGGAACATCAGTCAAGTCTACCCGTCCTTTCGTCTCATCTTCCATCCGCAAGATACAATCATGTGTGCCAATCTCCTTATCCTCAGAAGAGAAGGGTAGTAACGTGGCTGGATTCAGAGTGGCACATCGTTTGATCGTAATATGTTTGGCGAACGGCATTAACTCATAACCTGTCAGACGTGCACTGGTGAGGTGCTGTGTCTTTGTCTTATTCAAGAGTGTATCCACAGCTTGGTGTACCATGACTGTGAGATCAGTATCAAGTACGAGTCCAGCCGATTGCCTTATCGAGACAGCCACGGCCGCAACCATTCTTAGATAGCTCTGGGAGCTCGTGCGACTGGATCGAGCACAGCAGAGAAATAAGCACACGACCGTTGCTGATCTCCAAATTTTTGTGTTAGAACAGAAAGCACACAACCAGCCATCTCATGGATATATAATACAAATGGCTTGCTATAGTTAGATGTGCCAAGCACTAGAGCCGAACAAAGCGCACTTTTTAATTGCTCAAAAGACTGCTGACATTCAGGCGTCCAAGGCAAGGGTTCATGCACATCTTTAGTAGTCAAAGCAAGCAGGGGTTTGGTTAGTAGGGAATAATTTGGAATCCACTGGCGACAGTAGGAAGTAATGCCAATAAAAGCGCACGCATCTTTTTGAGTTTGAGGAATGGGCATTTTAACAATAACAATAATACGCTCCAGAGTTAGCTTCCTACCCTCCTTCGACAGTAGGTGACCTAAATAGATGACCTCCTGTCGACAATACTGAAATTTGGAAAGGGATACTTTATGGCCATGTTGAGCTAAATGTAACAGCAATTTAACTGTACTGTCTCTGCAACCTTGTTCCGTATCCGAGGCGATGAGCAAGTCATCGATATACTGAAGAAATACATTACCTGTAGGGAGCGACAAGGAATCCAGCTGGCCTTTCAATGTCTGACTATAGATACTCAGACTCTCTGTATAGCCTTGAGGAGTGCGACAGAATCGAAAGCTTCTACCAGCTAGGGTAAGCCCAAACAGATACCTGCTGTCAGGATGAATGGGAATACTGAAGAACGTGTTTTTCAAATCAATGACAGAAAAGTATGTAGCAGAAGATGGAATCATTGTCAAAAGAGTCGTAATGTCAGGGACCACCGGAAACTGGGGAATCACTATTTTATTAACTTCCCGCAAGTCAATCACAAAGCGATAAACATCAGAGGAACCCGAAGGTGTCCATTTGAGAATGGGAAGAATAGGGCTATTACAAACATTAGCAGTCTTCTCCTCAACCACTCCTTTCTCAATTAAGTCCTGCATAATTTGCAATAAAGCTCGCTCACCTGCCTGCGGTATTTTATACTGAGGGATGTGAGGCAAAATAGCATTGTCTTTAACTCGGATCGAAATTGGCGGTATCTGTAATAATCCCTTTTCTGTGTCACCTGTCGCCCAAAGAGTGGGTGGTACATCTTTAAACTCCGTAGGAAGAGGCACATCTTTAGACAGGCACTGCTTAGCGCGCACGACATTCAGACCCATTGTCATGTAAACACCCGCTGGGGAGCAGTAAATCGTGGCATGCAATTTCTTCAACAAGTACAAACCCATCAAATTTTCTCCACAATTAGACGTCAACAAGAACGGCAAATCCACACTGAAAGGACCAATAGTCAACGCAAGAGGTTTTGAAATGGGGCTCACAACTGGTACACCAGAAAAACCTACCGAAACATTATTATGGTCAGACAGAGCCGCCCCAGGGACCAAGGAACGAGAAATAGGACTGTTTGTCGCACCTGTATCCACCAAAAACTCCTTAGCCGAACCATGCACATCTGCACTAACATACGGACCGCGTTGATCTACAGGTATAGGAACTGGTCCCTCACTCTGTCCCTGGCTGTCCTAGCTGTAAGACATCCCTGTCACCTCATCCGTATCATAATCATCATGATAATACTGTCCTCCCCGAGGGCCTTCAAAATAATTTTGATCAGCACGACCCTGCGAGGCCACAGCATTCTGAGCCCTGTCCTGGCCACCAACTCCACGACCCCGTCCACGAGAACCTCGTCCTCTCCAGACCACCACCTTCTGCAAAAGCACAGGACACTCGCTACGCCAGTGTCCCTCCTCTTTACAATACGCGCACTGATTCAGCCCTACAGGCGTAGTATTCCTGCTAGTGCGTGGAAGCTGTCGGGCCGAACCACCACGTCCTCTATCATTCTCCCTAGAAGCCTGCAGCAACAACACTTTCGTCTTCAAATCCTTGTGCTTCTTCTCCGTCCTCTCTTTATCCTCATTTTCCCTGTGTTCATAATACTGTGCCATATTCAAAATAACAGAAGGGGAAGATGTGGACCAGGTGCTCTCGGAAGCCTGTAATCGGGTCGCAATCTCAGGAAGTAAATTAGAAACAAATCTATTAACAAACAATCGAACGCCACCTTCGATTGACAAATCCTGTCCACTATAGTCTAAAAAACACACCTTCAAACCGAGTGGAAAAAATCAGACACACTCTCATATTTCTTTTAACGGCAAGCCGATAACTTGTCCCCAAAAACTTTTCTCGGAGGTATAAGGGAATGCATATACGTAACGATACGGCCGGGCAACGCAAGTATCTCGGGTCTAGGCTTATCACCTGACTTCCGTTCCTGATCCCATACTTTTATTTGATCCCAGGTACCACCCTATTCAACAGCATGATCCTGTGTGTGTACTTTTCTCCAAATATCAACCGGAACTAGTAAGCCAAAGAACATTTCAATATCAGCAAGTGTCATCACTGTAGAAGAGGCAGCTTCAGTCAATTCTTTATAACAAGCAGTCGGATTCTTCCTAGTATCAGGTAACTGAGCCTTAAGAGACAAGACTTCACTCCTTTTCCATGGAGTATAAACCCATTGTTCTTGAAAACAGGCCGCTGCCCCTGGTCTAGTAACAATATTATGCTGATCCCTTAGCTCTGGTATTTTGGGATGATAGATAAGATGAACCTCACGCATTGGAATACTGGGGTGGGGCTCTTTTCAAGCAGTCTACCCCGATAAGCAACCAACGTCACAACATTACCAAAGACTTGACCAGGCGCCATATCAGAAACATATACATGATCCTTAATATCATATAGAATTTGCGGTGCTGCATCGTAGAAACACTGCTCCCAAAGACCGATCAAAGTAGCCGACATATGCTTAAGGGCATGCTGTTGTACAAAAGGCTCATATTCTTTCATCACACTCCACACATCCTCAAAAACCATAAATGGCGTTTCGGGCCCACTGCACAGCCTGATTGGCCACTACCTTTTTCTCTGCATCTCCCAACTCCGATCGCACATACGGACCCATTCGCTCCTTGAACTTCGCCCAGTCTCTATCCTCAAATCCACGTACTGGTGTCCCACTACTCTGTGATGTCAGGGAATGGAAGAACACAGTGGGAGTGACAACAGAGGTAGTAGGCACTAACGTCGCTGCTGGCTGTGTCGCGGGTGTAAGAGCTGGCAAAAGAGACACCGAAGCAATAGGTGTTGCAGGAGTACTAACAGTCATAGTTGCCACAGACGGCGAGGACAAAGAAAGGACAGGAGGTGCTGTAGCCACGGCAGTCTGATCAACAGTAACAGAAGCAGAAACAGCAGAGACAGAAGAACCGGGTAGCTGGGCCTGTGAGGGAAGAGCGGGATATATCCTCTGCGGGGCATATGGGGTGGGGGTTGAGTATCTAACAATTGTTCCACAAACGTATAATTTTCTTCTTGGGTCACATAAGATTTATCAATATTCAATCGAAACCTCCTTTCTTCACGTTCAATTCCTATCTCTTGTTTCTCTCTATCATGTGTTACAGCCCTCTGAGTCAATGTTTGCATTCTCCCCTTCCGGGCCTCTTTCTCTGCCATCATTCGCCTCTGTTTAGCCTCCTTTTGCCACGTTCGAAGAGAATCAAACATAGACTGTCTACTTATTTTCGCAAACAACTTCTCCTGTAAAAATCCAATTTTTTGTACATCATAAGTGTCCGTCAATGGCCACTGCAACTCGGCATTGTCCCTCATATATTTGTGCCATAGCATACTAAACATAATAGGGCCAAGGCCATGCTTCACATACATATCACATACATATCAAAGTTCAGAATGCCTTCTGGAGGCGCTGGCTGACTTTCTTCCAATGGAGCATCTGCAGAACAACAACGACAACAAGAAACCAAAAACCTACTAAATCCAGGCATTTTTAAAAGTGAGCCAAATTCGTTATGTTGCCTGGCAAAGTGTTCACAGACACCTGGTACCAAAATCGGTCCTCAAGACCATGCCAAATACAAACCAAAATAGTACCATATCCACAAAGAACCAAAACGAACTCACCTGGTGCACACAGGTCAAACGAATTTATTCTCCACTGCCGACTCTTCGGACCAAACGGTCAGATCCAAGGGTTTTGCCGTTCAGGACCCCAGTCGGGATGACCGCTGGGCAAGACACCATCTGGCGGGACAGAAGGGGCAGCTGCAAGTTCCGAAACTCTCTCATGCAGGGATCCCTGGTCCGTCCGTCCAACCAGACGGCGATCTCGACCTCCCCGTCCGTCCTCAGGAGGGGATGGGCCACTCGCCCAGTGGGGTCCCTGTCCGGGCACCAACTGAAGAAAATAACCCGATTAGGGCCACCCGGGTCTCGCGCGACCACCTCTCAGCCTTTCATACAAATGAAGAGTCGGTCAGACAGTGGAGAATACAAACCAAGTATATGTTTATTCAGATACACTCGAGCGGAGCCCTGTCTGCCCAGTCGCTTAGGGGTGCTGCAGAGAGGACTGACTTCAGCAAACATAGAGATACATTATGTACATTTCAGAACCAAGGGATTTTACAAGCAGGTGCAGCTAAAACAAAGAAGTACAGTAGGATGAGCTTTGACTCTGAGGCCAGGCACACATTATCTCTATGCCAAGGTCGTTCTGTCGGTGCCTACCGCTAGACTAGTGGGAGAAGGCCTCTATCTAGTGGGAAAGGTAGGCGCTAATAAGAACAGTGTATTCATTAGCAGAGCAAGGCCTAACCTTGGAGGAATGAAACTTTCCACAGCCTGCTTCTCGAGGAGGGAATACGCAGTTAATGACATGACTCAAAATAGCGGCTAAACATAAAATGGTGCCGCGAATGCTAACTTACATGGAACAATGCACGAACAAAATAGCAAAAACATATTCGATTCATCAGAATGTTGTTCTGTCTGGAGGGAAAATCTGCATTGGAAAAGGGTGCTTGTTCCATGAATCATCCCTAACTGAAGGGTTTCATGCAATGCAAACAAGGTCTAAACCTGTGGATATTATTACAGAAGATCATATCTTCAAGTAGTTTAGCAATGAAGCCCACCTTACTTAGAATTTATAACCTTCCCTTCTGCCTAAAGGGTATCACTGCTGTTGTAAAGCTCTTCCAGTCGCCATGATGGCAGGTAAATTATACTCCTGATTGTTCTCTCATTTGCTCAGGCAATAGTAGGCACTTCCAATAGGAGTTTGACTGTATTTCGTATCTTCCAGGACTTTAGTGGGTCATCCGTTAGCTAGGACATGATGGTGCATATATGGTAAGGTCTGTCTTTCCATAAACAAGAGGATATCTGCTGTACAACAGCCTACATGAGTTCAAGTGTGGTAGATATCTTGTGGTACATGTGTGCTATATGACCACACTCACCACAATTAACTGTAGTCACTATCATATAGGAACCAAGAAAATCCCTGATTCATTTTGGTAGAACTATGTTTATGTGCAAACTCCAAATTTGTTATCCATTTTTAATTTCTGATTTTCACTTTGAAGTTGTATCTCACAGTTAGAACTAAGGGCCTGATTATGCTGTTGGCGGTTTGGGTGCGGGCCGCCACCCCAGAGCCCCGCTGTATAGTCCATGCCGTGCAGATACTGGGGGGTGCATGCATACAGGTGGGCACACATGTGCCCCCTTGCATGCATCCCCATGCACAGGGGCAACAGGAGCAACAGGGATCATGTAGGGCCCCTTTCTTTCCCCACCGCCACACTTTTCATGGTGGGCTCACTGCCATGTGAAGACTGGCAGTGGGGAAAGTCATAATATGATTGGCGGTGTCGCCTCAGCACCACCAAGCATATTGCTTCCCCTAACCTTTGCCTGACCACAGTGCAATCGCCAGGGATGGAGGATCCCTGTCTGTTGCAGCGGTGCCATGGTGGTCCGACTGCCAAACTCGTAATTAGGACCTTAAGTTTCCACTCCTGAGCCTTATGCTATACAAAGGTAATAATATCTAAGAAATTGCTTTATCCAATCTTGGTTTGTTGTTTCACCCAGCTTTGGATGCACAATGGAAGGCCTCTATGGATTGTTCCAAGTATTTTTGCATTGGCAGGGGACTGGAGAAATTCCCTTGGTTTTCAATTTGTAAAAAAGGGCCTTGCAGAAGCAGCTAGGTTGACAGACAATAATGCATTCTGGGAGATAATTAACCATCCCTTCTTTGCTGAGCATGATGGCCCAAGGGTGGAAGTAGTTATCCCAGCTGATCTATGGGTGGCTCACTTCTCAGAAATTGTTTAACCCGAACCGAGTTACTCCTCATCCACCCTTTCAACAAATAATTTTATTAACCCTGTGCCATGTTCACAATCCTCCAGTCTGATAATTGAAATTAAGAAAGTTGTCTACGCTATTAGGAAATGGGCCCTCGGTAAACTACCTGGCCCTGATGGTGTCTCTGCAGACATATTTAAAATCAATATAGACCTCTGGGCGCCTTTGCTAACAAGTGCATTTAGGAGTACAGTGAAAGGTCAAATACCTGACTCTTGGAGTACAGATACTATCATCCCTGTGAACAAAAAAGAGGATAGGCACTCACCTTAATGCTAAGGACTAATGTTTCTCATAGACTGTAGCATGAAGATCTTAGGAAGAGTTCTACTGTCCTGCCTGGAAACTTGGGCCACAGAAAATAAGATTCTGTCTGAGGTGCAATTTGATTTTAGCCCAGAACTGGGGATGGTAGACTAGTGCCTGAACCTTTACATGATTGCAGGGAAATACGTAATGGCTGAAAAAGAAAGTTTGCACCTTACACTCATCGACTTATCTAGTGCATTTGACATGGTGAACTGGTCAAAACTTTGGACCCTGATTGAAAGTATGAGGGTGGAACCAGAACTACTTGCCCTGATTAAACGTTTGCACCAGAATCTTACGGTCAGGGTCCGCTAAGGCTTACAGGGTGAAACCACTCCCAAAATTATATCCACATGGGGAGTGCTCCCTTCCTCTTTCTTCTCTAAATAAATGAGATTTCTAAATATTTATTTGAGGTGAGAAAGGATTCCCCACGAACTGGTTTGCAATCTGTCCCGATCCTCCTGCATGAGGACAAGGCTGTACTGATTGCCCGTAATGCAAACGGCCTTCAGATTTTATAAGATTCATTTTCCTCTTACATGGAAGACCTGGACCTTAAAATAAACCATTCCAAATCATTTACAATGATTTGTGGCCAGTAGTTCATGAACGAAATCACACATGATGGGGAAAACCAGCTTGGAGAAAGTGACCAATTTTAATTACTTTGGGATTCTTCTTAATACCTCCTTAAAATGGAGCGTGTTTTTAACAGGAAGGTCACCTCATTTTTAAAAGAATATTGATGCTATTTTTAAATTTGCAGATAAATTGGGACAGAAGCCCATTAGGGAGATTACTCATTTGTATAAGAGTAAATGCGTTTCTGGGGTACTTTATGGAGCAGGTCTGTGGGGGTTTTCAAATGTATCTATACTCCAGAAGGTTGAAAATCGCTTTAAACTGAGGCTTTTTGCAGCTCCCTTCCGGACCACATCCCTGATATTCCATGAGGAAATGGGTCTCCCCTATCTGGAGGATCAGATAAGTCTTGCCCCTCTTTTGCTGTGCGTAAATATCTAGGGAAACCCTGGATGGCTTTTGTGAGATCTAGTGTTTTGGACTGCTTAGCACTGGACGGGGTGGCATGGATCCCATGGTTAGTATAACTTAAGAATACATTTGAGGCCATGGGATTAGATAACATGTTTGATAACCCTCATATGATATCCATTGGAAGTAAAAAGATAGTTAAGGAATGTTTCTATAACCACTGTACAGTTTCGAAGTTGCGGAGGGTCCAGTCTCTGGTTTCATTTGATAGATACGTGTTAGTATCAACTTCAACAGCATGGAACCGTATCTAACTTGATTTCTGAACCCCATCCACCAATGTTACTTGACATTTTAGACTGAGTTTAGTACATTTTAAGGTTGCCTTTCCCCTGCCATGTATATGGTTGAATGATTTATCTTTATGCCATTGTAATAATGTTACTAAACAAAGTATGAAACCATTTTATATTGTTCTGCCCCTTATATAAGGATTCTAGGCATGGTTTTCTGTTTCCTGTTTTACAAAAATCATGTTTGAGAACCCATCAGAAAGACCTGGTATTCCTACAGAAATTAGGTACTTTAGAAACTTGCCTAGTGGTGTTAAACCTTTTTTAGACAGGCTGTAAGGATTAGAAAAAGGTATGAACTCATTTCTTTATTAAGCTGATTCTGTCCCCATTTTATATCTTTTAGATCTTTAAAAGTATAGAATGTTTTATTTATTAATCCCCATGTTCAGCTGTCTGTATGATATTCATCGAGACCTATGTTTTTACGCTGTTTCCCTATGTGATTTGTACTATGCATTTAAATAATTTTATGGGGTTAATTGCTTTCATTTCTTCTGTTTTATGTCTTTTATGGCTGATGGCTGAATACAGATTTGTTTGGATTGGATTTGGAAATATACAACACAAGGACTCTTCTCTGAGGCTACTTCTCTACCATGAATTGCACTTGATAGCTCTCTTCATCTAAACACAGTCTCTCTAGGATTGGTCAACCTATGTGCTGGTTTCATACACAATAGAAGTCTTCTACAAATTCATCCCCCAACAAAGGTGAGACGCACTGACTCCACTTCTTCACCAGCCAGGCTATATTAAGGGCTACTTTCTCAAGTTAATAAAGAGGAAGGATGGGTCTTCATCCGGGTTGTACTCTTCTAAAACTTAGGCTGGTACATTTGGATGTACTGTTGCAATGGTGACTAGATTCACCAATCACTAAAACTCCATTTTCTAGAGCATTTCATTTTTGGACAAGCTGATTAACTGGAGGGCATTCTGAAACATCCCTACCTCTTCCAGCATTAGCCTGCTGTTAGAGAACCAACTGAAGGTGACTGCACCTTGCAGTCAGGTATTCTATTATGGGACCTATTTGGGGCATTACTAGAGGTTCTACTTCTGACACTACCTGTAGGTGGACAGAAGTGGTGGCATGAACCAAGAATAGTGTCATAGACAAGCCTTATTGAATTTTTTGACTTGCCCCTGGATGGCTTATGTGAAATATGCAGGGAATAATCATAAAGGTAATGCTAACAAGTACGGATCTGGTGTTTTAAACAAGTAATTTCTTCAGGTCTGGGAGTCTATTTACTGTCTTTACAGTAAAGGCTTGTGGCCCTGAGGTTGGGTCTTTTGAAACCAGTCCCAACCAATAAAAACTTTAGCAGTCATGAATGATATGGCAATAGTTATGTTTGGTTCTTCACAAATGTAAATCCTCTTCTTTCCTTTGACTTTTAGGTGTCTGGAGGGAAGTAATTTTAGATATTCCTATAGGATTCTGTGATGTAGTCAGCTTGTAGAAGTTCTTTCTGTTGTCCTCAGAGCTGCCTACCTCTTCGGAACAGTTGTGACTTCTCTTTTCAGCTGCAACATTGGGGGCATTCAGCTCACACAATTGAAAAGATTCTCTGCAGGCTGCTGAAGTCCTTTGCTCCAGCCACTAGACTCCCGTTTATCAATATTTTGAGATCTCATGTCCATTTGTATCTCTCCAGCTTTCTCTCCTCGAGCACACAGCTGCTAAGCAAAGTTGGCTTTTGCCAATGAAACACTTTTCTCCTTCTAAAATTGTGGGTTTGAGAATGGGTCTGCAAATCTTTGGACACTGGATTGACCCAATACAAAATGTTCGCTTGTAGACCCTGAGGTCCATGGTTAGGTCTAACATTCTATATGGAGTGAGGGGATGCTTCTCCTGGCTTTCCATACCCCTGCACGTTATTTTGTCAGAATTCAGGCTTCAGTGTTTTGCACTCTGTAGTGGCCACTGCAACACAATTTTCAGATCTTAGACCCTGAAAAGATCCAAGGATAGTTCAATTAGATTGTTTTATTTTTCAGCTTTTGATTAGCTAACTTGACAAATATAACCTGTTGGCCCAACTGAAACACCTACATATATTTTGCTTTCAATTGATCCCCAGGTTTTAGCTTTTAGATCAAATGGCGGAAGTCTGTGTAACAAAAGTTTATGTAGGTGCAATAGAAATTTCCACTAAGGGCATTAACATGTATTTAAACAATTTTGGGTCCTCCCTCAAACTATTGCCTACTTTGGCACATCCTCAGTTCAGTGCAGATGAATCAGTGCAGATGTATCAAACTTTAGGGAAGTTTTTACAATTATAGTTTATTCATATTTACATTTATCAATGGAGGATGAAGATTTATTGACCATTTTTCGAGCTCAAGTAGTACTGATTCCAATGTTCAAAAATTGACAGCTTAGTCTGGAAACGTATCTTATGTCATCATATTTATTTGACCTGAACTCCCATTTGGAGCCCTGGCAGGTTTTATCAAAGGATATATTTTCATTATTTTGTGTATCTAGAATTCACATCTGTCTTACCCAAAATGGCATTCAACTGGATGTATATTTTTACTACCAACCATTGTATTTTGTTTTGAAACACTAAGGGGCAAATCTATAGCCCCTAGCGCCACCGGAGCGTCACTTTTTTAATGCTTTGGTGGCACTGGGTGCTGGTCCATATTTACAAGGCCTCGCAAAGCCACTTTGGATGGCTTTACATGGCCTTGTAAATATGACCCTCTTTCATGCAGTACTCTGCATCAAAGGGGTGTGTCAAGGGTGTTGCTGTGGATGTTCCCATGCAACACCCCTAGCTTTTTTGACATGCCCCAGATTTACAAGAACTAGTAAATCTGAGGGCAGCACCAAAAAACTTCCAGGGGATCTGTTAAAATGGCGCAACATGGAGAAATACTTTCATTTCTCCTCATTTTTTGCTCTTTCTATGTGTGCTGCATTCTGGAGTAAAACACCATTAATGATGGTTTTTGTTCAGGAAGGTATCCCTTCCTGCACAAACCCAATCATCCCTGCAACGCAGGCACCCTTGTACCATGTTGGCAGACGGCTGCTGTTTGAGCGCGGGTGCAGGGAAGATCACAGGTGTTCACCATATTCTTGTAAATACAGCGCATCCCGGAGTTTTTGAAATGACACAGCTTGACTCAGCAACATTTCTTGCGGTGTCGCACTGAGCCATTTCATTGTAAATATGGCCTTCAATTTGTTTAGAACAATGACTAAGGAAGGCCAAGTGTTAGAGGTATAGTATGAGTGGGAGTGTCAGCTAAACTGTTGATATTGTAGGACCTCTCCTGAACTTGCAATTAGTCATATGTTAGTGCATTATGTCAAGTCAATTTATCTTTAGTCGATCTTTGCATAAAAATCATAAAAGAACACGACACAAATTCATCACAAAAATACAATAAAAACACGTAATAAAACTTTAAAATGTTGATACACATCAATTGAAACCATAGCTTCATACAATAAAGGACTGCTGCAATAAAATGCGTTAACCTAGCAAAGAACTGCCACCACTACTATTATCCTTCCATCAATTTCCTATGTATTACAGAAAATTTTAGGAAACAGACGCTGAAACAATCATCAGGACTGCCTAACATCTGGATGTACGTTAAGGCATCCCTGCATTTCTTAAAGGGAAATAGTTTCAGAATGTGCTTAAGACTGTATTTAAAAAATGTAGATAAAATTCACAAGTAACATAAAATGTAACAGAAATTGCTCAGCTGACACGTCGCAAGGACATGGCAGTATACTACTGTCCCAGGCCTTTGCCCCATCAAAGAAACACAGAACATGCCACACAGTGCCTGCCCTGGATCTGAAAAGAAGAGACTTCTCCCACCGTGAAAGTTCCAGAGCTAAATTAAATGCTAGCTCTCCTGTTGTTAATGAAATAAAATAGTTTCGACGGAGTGCTTACTTAAAACCTATGCAATTCTTTAGGAGATTCTGAATTCTTTATGGCGGGACTTTACCAACCTCTTGTCAAATGTATTTATGATGTCCAGGGCGGTAAACATTTCAGGGAGACAAATATCAGTAGAAGACTTACTGACATATTACATCCAGGGAATTTAGAGAACCCTTGTCTAAGCTGAGGCAATCTAAAGTAACGTTTATTTTAAAACTTGCTTCGGTATTAGACCACACACTCACTCAAAGCAGGAACTGGGCCACCATAACTCTGTCTGAAACATGCCAGATTTAGTTCGGAATGTAAGTGAAAGTAGGAGCTAGCTGGTGGAAGATTCAAAAGCCACCTGCAAATCCTGTTTTCTTCCACCTGAATGGGGAAAACATTGTGGCAGCCACATACCCCCACTCCATATGTAGCTGTGATCATCTGCCTCTCTGCTGGCTGAAATAATCTGCAGTGATTGTTGTTTCTAGAACAGGGCTTGGAAGAAGTAGTAGTCCCTCTATGTTAAACAACACTGCAGATTAAAGCTTAATCTGCAGTGGTTTTTAAACAGAGAGGAACTGCTCCCTTTTGCAACCCTGTTTAGAAACAAAACCACTACAGTGCATACCCCTTGGTGTCCTTACATACTCTGCAGATTACTGCAGAGCATGTAAGGGCATGGTGGGGTATGCACTGCAGAGCGATATGGAGTGGTTTCTAAAGTTTAGAAACCATTGCATACCATTCTCAGTGGCTCCTTGTGTTGTTTGGATGTGATATTTTCTTAGCACAAAATGCATCCTCATAATCATTCATGGGTGTAAGGTTGCATTTTGCACGAAGAAAATGGTGCCCAATGCCAACTCTGCCCTGCTGCAGAATTCCGCAGTATCTCTGCGAATTCCACCCACCACTAGTAAATGTCACCCCTTGAGGGGCCGATTCCGATTCGGGCCAGAAAACGTACCGACCGACTCGGAGCCGGAATTAATACCGACCGACACGTACAGGTGCAGGCCGACCCGCAAAGTACGATGAGAAGCGTGCAAAATCCGACCGACTCGTACGGAACACAAGCCGAACGACCGAGCCGCGTGGAAAACAGCCATCCGGCCGGAAAACCACGCGAATCAAAGCGACCGACACGCACCAGGAATGAACCCGAACGAAACGTACCCGCAAAGCCCGACCCGCGCAGTACGATGCAACGCGTGGAAAACACGACCGAGTCGCACGGAGCCCAAGCCGTACGACCGACACGCATACAAAACTGCGAGCAGAAGCAACCCAATACACCGCGACCGACGCGTACGCAGCATAGAAAACAGCACAAACACAGCGTGAACGACTCAGAGAAGCTCGTACGAGACAACTGCAGGGTCCGACTCGGTCACAAGAACGTCTCCTACATGCACAAAAAGTACAAAGGGAAAAACACACAAAAAAAGACCAAACAAGCAATTAAAAAGCCAATAAATACTGGGGGGGACAGGGAACAAAGACACACCCACAATCCACCCATATAAAGGACACAAATCCCTACCATGATCCTTTGCAAATTCGAATGACCTGCCAGCACACAACAGACAGCAACCACCCACCCACCCACAGCTCATCCATCACACAAGCCACACACCATCAGCACCTCAACAAATAGCACCCTCACATACACCCAGCTAAACACACACTCACACACCCTCACCTGCACACCAACACACACATCACTCACCATCACCACCCATCACCACCCATCACCATGCCCCCAAAGAAGAATCATAAGTTCCTAGATAGTGAATTGGAAGTCCTGGTAGATGAGATACTCAGGGTAGAGCCACAGCTGTTTGGTACACTGGTCCAACAGACACCCATGTCGCAGAAAACCAAGATGTGGGAGAGGATTGTCGACAGGGTGAACGCACAATCACCATGTTTGCGCACAAAGGGAGACATCCAGAACAGGTGGTATGACGTGCGCAGGAGGGTCAGGGACCTGTTGAAGAAGGACTACCTCTTGAGCCAACACACCGGCAGTGGCCCTCCTGCCAAACCAGTATACCTCAGGCCCTGGGAGGATAAGGTGTGGGCCATCCTACCACCAGTGAGCGTATATGGACTAGAAAACATCCCAGAGCCTGGTGAGTACATAACAAATGTACACAATATTGTGCAACAATACACACACATCACTGTCAAGGGGAGAGTCAAACCATGCACCCTTAGCAAATACACACCAACCAGAACAGAATCATCCCAAATTGTGTATGTCAGTCAGATAAACACAACACATGCCATCTCATAGTGATATGTAACTGTGTCATCACATGTACAAACACAACTACAACTACAGCTAGGCAGTGGCAGTAATATAACTAACAAACACATCCAGACATGTAGGCACCACTACAACACCACCTCACAGTGAAGCCCACTGAAAGGAAGGAATCCTGTGTATGCTGGTCAAGTCAGTGTAGCCAATAGCATCATGGGAGTTGTAGTCACAGACATTGCCCACCCTCACAATGCGCACATCAACACCACCATGAACCATGCTCACATCACAGGGAGTGGAAAACAACTGACAAGATGGCTGACACTGGCTACTGCTGTGGGGAGCACAAGGTCCTGCTGGCAACTGTGCACCAACCAACAGAAGGACACCACTGACTGACATCCTGAAAGACAACTTGCACTCCCTGCAACGGAAGCACGTTCCATGGTGAAAAATCTGGCTGGGTGGGAAGGAGGACTGACAGCACTGACCATAGTTACCAGCAGCTCCACTCACACACACCCCTAACACAAACTCCACACAACTCACCTGGGAGAATGCATTGCCTCACACTCTAATCAAATATCCCACAAAGAACCACAACCCTGGGTAATGCAGTGTGAAGCACAGGGACACACATGTGACTTGCAGCAAAACTAACCCCAGGATAACACTGTCAGCCATCTTGTCAGCACAGGAACACAACCCCACAGGGAAGCAGAATCAAAAGGAAGTAAGCATGGGCATGCTGGGAAGTGGGGTGGAGGCAATAGCATGATGGGAGTGGTAGTCACAGTCCAACATCCCCCACCCACATGGCCCAGCAAGCTCACACCCAAGCATGCACACCTCACAGCGAGTCAAAAGCCACTTCAAAGATGGCTGACACTGGTGCTCAGTTGTGGGGAGCACATGGCCCTGCTGGGAACTGGGCACCAACCAACAGCTGGACACCACTGTCAGCCATCTTGCCATTGCTCTCACACTCACACACAGTGAAGTCCACCCAAAAGCAAGTAAGAATGGGCATGCTGGGAAGTGGGGTGGAGGCAATAGCATGATGGGAGTGGTAGTCACAGTCCAACATCCCCCACCCACATGGCCCAGCAAGCTCACACCCAAGCATGCACACCTCACAGGGAGTCAAAAGCCACTTCAAAGATGGCTGACACTGGTGCTCAGTTGTGGGGAGCACATGGCCCTGCTGGGAACTGGGCACCAACCAACAGCAGGACACCACTGTCAGCCATCTTGCCATTGCTCTCACACTCACACACAGTGAAGTCCACCCAAAAGCAAGTAAGAATGGGCATGCTGGGAAGTGGGGTGGAGGCAATAGCATGATGGGAGTGGTAGTCACAGCCCAACATCCCCCACCCACATGGCCCAGCAAGCTCACACCCAAGCATGCACACCTCACAGGGAGTCAAAAGCCACTTCAAAGATGGCTGACACTGGTGCTCAGTTGTGGGGAGCACATGGCCCTGCTGGGAACTGGGCACCAACCAACAGCAGGACACCACTGTCAGCCATCTTGCCATTGCTCTCACACTCACACACAGTGAAGTCCACCCAAAAGCAAGTAAGTATGGGCATGCTGGGAAGTGGGGTGGAGGCAATAGCATGATGGGAGTGGTAGTCACAGCCCAACATCCCCCACCCACATGGCCCAGCAAGCTCACACCCAAGCATGCACACCTCACAGGGAGTCAAAAGCCACTTCAAAAATGGCTGACACTGGTGCTCAGTTGTGGGGAGCACATGGCCCTGCTGGGAACTGGGCACCAACCAACAGCAGGACACCACTGTCAGCCATCTTGCCATTGCTCTCACACTCACACACAGTGAAGTCCACCCAAAAGCAAGTAAGTATGGGCATGCTGGGAAGTGGGGTGGAGGCAATAGCATGATGGGAGTGGTAGTCACAGATATTGTTCACCCCCACAACTGTCCCATCAACACCACCCTGAACCATGCGCACATCACAGGGAGTGGAAAAGAACTGACAAGATGGCTGACACTGGGTACTGCTGTGGGGAGCACAAGGCCCTGCTGGCAACTGTGTACCAACCAACAGCAGGACACCACTGACTGACATCCTGAAAGACAACTTGCACTCCCTGCAATGGAAGCACGTTCCATGGTGGAATATCTGGCTGGGTGGGAAGGAGGGCCGGATGTCAACCAAATACAACCAATGCACACCATGTACACACCCCAACATTCATACAGAAATGCCCAAAGTATGCAGGACAATGTGCTACACCAATATCAACCTCTGACTGTGACAACTTAGGACAATGCAATGTACAGGCCCGCATCCAGAGGTACAGTCACAACTGTCATGTGTGTCAACCATTCATGCCTGCAGAAACATAACATACATTGTGTGTGTCTCCCAAAAACAGGTGATGATGGGGACACAGCAGCAGACGCTGAGGAGTCCCTGTCCCAGGCTCAAGGGGAAACGGAGCTCACTGGTGTGGAACAGCCTCTGCCCTCCTCGGATGACGAAGACCTACCTGGCACCTCCGGAGCAAGTCATCATGCAGCACCAGCAGGACCACCAGCTGCACCCCCTGCACCCACCCCTCCAATGACTGTCAACACACATACCACCCCTGCTGACACGGACAGACCAAGGAGCACCACCACCACCAGCACAGGGACCCTGGACCAACGTGGGGCTATGGACACCAACACCACCAACAACCCCCAAGGGGGCCCAGGGTCACCTGTGCGTGCCACCTCAGGTACTGCACGTGTCACCAGGGGTGGGAGGGTGGGAGACATAGGTCACTGATCGCAGAGGGGTCTGGACTGCATGATGACCCACAACTGGTACGCATAGCCGATGCGTACCAGTCCAGCACCGGAGAGCTCAGCCAGGTAGTGGGGCTCCTCAGGGACATTAAACAGCAGCAGGCTGCCCATCATGCCCGCTTGGACTCGCACATGTCCCGCGTGGAGTCCAAGTGGGACACACTGCAAGAGATGACGGCGGTGCATAGGGACATATTACAATGCCTCCGCCAGATGAGCAGCAACCAGTCAACACCTCCCTGTGTGCCCACAACATCTGGTGCTGAAACAACTGCAACTGCCACAGGGAGGGAGGATGACTCTGGCGGAGAGTCCCCTGCACCGCAGCAGCCTGCACTTGAGGGCCCCCCCCAAAGAAGAGGGGTCGACCGAGGAGGGGCAAGTGAGAGGCCGATTGCCATGTGAAACCCCCAGGAAGCCAAAACCTGTACTGGATAATCACCTTTGTGCGCAAACTGTTCACCCTGTTGACTGTAACACAACTCCCCCACATGACATGGGGAGTACAAGTTGGACCAATGTATCAGATGACTGTGGACTTTATTCTGGACATATCTGCTACCAGGACTTCCAATTCATCTAGGAACTTTGGATTGAAATCAAAATGTACAGCACCCACCATCCTGTGCACTATACACACACATGTATGACAATAAACACACTAATACACCATACCTGCCTCTGTTGTGATTCCAACGTGGTTCCTGTCATGGAGATGATGACCTGCGAAATTACACTGTGCATGCTGACTGCTACAGCAAGTACAACACAGGCATGTGAGTCATGGCAACGTGACACATATGAGGGAGACACACCACCAGGGCTACACAACATATACACACCTAGCCCATCTGACTCATCGCCTACACTGATGTTGCCAGGAAATACGGTGCAATGCACAGACACAACACCTATTCACAGTCTCTGTCAACTAGCCCACTGGTGCAGTAAGCAAATGTCAGTCAGATGTGTGACCACAGACAACGCACATCACAAAGTGAAGCACAGGTTTATTACACATTTGCAACATGTTGTAACCACTACAGATGCAAGGCAATACCACCTGGCAGCGGACACACAGTCAACAAGTGTAGAAGGAAGGAAGTCCATGGGTGTGGCGCACATCACCTGTAGGGACACGACAGCTACCACCCTGGAAATCGAATCACGGTGTCGGGGATCACAGTTGACCAAACCACTCTGAAAGTACCCTGTGAAGGACAGAAATGAAACACAGTCAAAAGCACTGAAGAACAGGACAGAACTGCAATACTCATGCCCAATACATGTCACAAGATACCCACCCAGAACCAAGTTAGCATGTCAACACTGTTGGGGAGTACAGACTACCTGTAAGGACACATCGCTACACGCATACAGTCATGTAGCACATGGACACACTCAAACAGCACCAGAGCACCACCAACACATATCATGCATACTCACATCATTGACATGACATCTCTGGATACTGACATTCAGCTGAAGAAGTTGGTGATGAGCTGTGTGCGGACATCACCATCATCATCATCATCATCATCACTGGCATCGTGGTCCAGGCCAGCATCCTCCACAGCTGGCGGATGTTGGTCATCATCATCCAGGATGAGAGGCAACTCCTTCCGCACTGCCAGGTTGTCTAGCATGCAGCAGACAATGACAATTTTGCACACCTTTGCTGGGGCATAAGGGAGGGCCCCTCCTGTCTTGTCCAGGCAGCGGAAGCGGCTCTTCAGGAGACCAAATGTCCGCTCAATCACTCTCCTGGTCCGACCATGTGCCTCATTGTAGCGCATCTGGCCTGGTGTCACAGGGTTCCTGAGGGGCGTCAGCAACCATGGCATGTTGGGGTGACCGGAGTCACCTACATACAGACAATTGCACATTAGCTGAGTTGGAAAAGAGGGTGGAACACTACATTGCAGAACACACACAATGGCACTAAGTCAGTACACACCAACAAGCCAGGCACGCTGGTTCCGCATCTGTGACATCATCCTCGGGATGCGACTACTCCTCATCACGTAGGCATCGTGTGCAGAACCGGGGAAACGGGCACAGACGTGTGAGATGCTCATATCTGCAAGACATACCACCAGTGCATTGACCGAGTGGTAGTGTTTGCGGTTCCTGTATGCCTGTGGTGGTACCAAAGCAACATGTGTCCCATCAATGGAGCCAATGACATGCGGCATCCTCCCCAGGGCATAGAAGTCACTCTTCACGTCAGTGAGTTGTTGGAGTCTAGGGAAATAGATGTACTGGTTCAGGTAAATCAACATAGCCTCCAAAACATCGCGGAGCACACGGCTGAACATGGTCTGTGACATCCCATCAGCAGTCGCCACAGTGTGTTGAAAGGTACCGGTGGCAAAGAAGTGTAGGGCTGCCATCACCTTCACCTTGGGGGTCAGCGCTGTAGGGTATGTCCGGCCAGCTTGCAAATGTGGGGCCAACCGCACCGTCAACACCTCAATCAGCGGCCTGGTGAAGCGGTACCGACGGATACAGTCCCGTTCCACCATGGTTGCAAGGTCAGGGAATGGTCTATGGACAGCTGGTGCCCTGCAGTGCATAGGTGAAGAAAGAAAGATTGTCAGTCACCCCACATATGTGGCATTGACCATACTCAATATCACATGATACATCATTATGAGGCACAAGTACATGATGTGTGCAGTTCCGTAAGGACATGTATGGCACATACATGGCCAACATCTAACATCACAGTTCAACAAGTGGCATCAACAAGTCCCAGGTTGTGCCATGGGATATCATGAGGCCGTGTCACAGTTCCCATCTCCTTCTGCCACGTTCCAAACACACCCCACAGTGACATGTGAGGACAGATGGGCCCCAGGCATCACAGCTCAACGACAGGTAGATTCCCAGGGACCCTGTAATGCCACATGGACACTGGCATGACATGGTGTATCATGAATACACCACAGCAAAACAACCATGACCCCCACAGGTAGTGGTCCCTGTTGCCTCTGCAGGACAGACATGGACGTCTGTGACACACACACGTACAACATCAAAGTTCATGCACAAACAACGTGGATGTGGAGACTGTCTCCCATTGTGCACATGGAATCAGAGACATTGTAAACACAACATGCACACAGACTGTGGAGGACCATCACCATTTTGGCAATGGGTCACCCTGGGACGTACATACCGTCACACATGGGACTCAGGGGGTATATGACATGACATACACATACACCACCGTGAAATGTGACCATGCCACATGCACAGAAATGAACAGTTGCACATCACAGTGGTCATGTACATGAAAGACCAAGTATTCTGTCCCCATGAACACGTGCACAGCCTGGGAGTGACTGCCCCCAAGTGCCACCCACAGAACAACATGTTCACCCCCATACACGGAATAGGTAATGCAGCCTTACATGCCTCAGGATACAGTGTGGACAGGGTGTGGTGTTGTAGGTGTAGGTTGTTGCTGGCATATATTCACCTGTGACAGGCATGGTGACATATGCCAGTGACTTGTACAGGGACGCGTTGGACAGCAATGGACCGATCGGTGCGCACACATTGGCCATTGCATTCAATGTGAGCGGGTACGCGTTGTATCCGCAATACGCGTTGAACAGCAATGGACCGATCGGTGTGCCCGGCCGGCCCATTGCATTCAATGTGAGCGGGTACGCGTTGTATCCGGGTACGCGTTGAAAAGCAATGGACCGATCGGTTTGCCCGGCCGGCCCATTGCATTCAATGTGAGCGGGTACGCGTTATATCCGGGTACGCGTTGAACAGCAATGGACCGATCGGTGTGCCCGGCCGG
The DNA here is from genome assembly GCA_963921515.1 of Calotriton arnoldi. Lineage (NCBI taxonomy): Eukaryota > Metazoa > Chordata > Amphibia > Caudata > Salamandridae > Calotriton > Calotriton arnoldi. The sequence continues at coordinate 50,139 of CAWUFW010021297.1, read as the reverse complement.
CCCATTGCATTCAATGTGAGCGGGTACGCGTTGTATCCGCAATACGCGTTGAACAGCAATGGACCGATCGGTGTGCCCGGCCGGCCCATTGCATTCAATGTGAGCGGGTACGCGTTGTATTCGCAATACGCGTTGCACAGCAATGGACCGATCGGTGCGCACACATTAGCCATTGCATTCAATGTGAGCAGGTACGCGTTGTATCCGTAATACGCGTTGAACAGCAATGGACCGATCGGTGTGCCCGGCCGGCCCATTGCATTCAATGTGAGCGGGTACGCATTGTATCCGGGTACGCATTGAACAGCAATGGACCGATCGGTGTGCCCGGCCGGCCCATTGCATTCAATGTGAGCGGGTACGCGTTGTATCCGGGTACGCGTTGAACAGCAATGGACCGATCGGTGTGCCCGGCAGGCCCATTGCATTCAATGTGAGCAGGTACGCGTTGTATCCGCAATACGCGTTGAACAGCAATGGACTAATCGGTGCGCACCCATTGGCTATGGCCTGGCCTGGCAACGGACGCGTTTTCAAATCTTGAACGAGTCTGATGCTGGAAATTCAGTTGGTCACCCACAACAATGTTGCAAATTCATGTGTGTCATGAAGTTGAACTTTGAAGGATGCTGTGGGCGTGTGTAAGTGGTGCAATTCCATGGATTGGCCAGATTCAGAAGATGCTAAAGACTTGGACCTATCACTTTGGACCCATGGGATAGTATCTGCCTCTGCAGCACACATATAATGCTGGCTGTTCCCCTGAGAGCTCACTTGCCTGCACTACATGCTCCAGGACGACATCTGCCACCACCACTGCTGCTGTATCTGCACCCTCTGGACCCTGCAATGGCACGTACTGTGGAGAGAGCCCCAGCCTTCAGCACTGAGGAGAACCAGGCCCTGATGGACAGCCTCCTTCCACAGTACAGCAAGCTGTATGGGAAAGCAGGGGAGCAGGTGAGTGTGCTGTTCACTGCCTTACTAAATGTGCATGTTGTCTGACTAGCAAGGCTAACGCCACTGGCTAGCAGGCTCACTGAGTAGTTGTCACCCCCCATAGTGTGTAGTTACATGCACTGAACAGGTATAGTGCAGTGACAGTGCATTTAAACAAGGTTTTACTTCTCAGGCAATGATACCATGTAGTAACTGCTGGCATACTGTCCATAGCCATCGTTGCACTGCCTGTGTACATCATGTGCCCCTGTGATTGAGACATGTATATCCAACTGTGTAATGCACGGATATGTTGCATGTGTGGTAATGGCATTCTCACTTTGTCTTCCTCACAGGTTGATGCCCACCAGAAGCAGAAGATATGGCTGACCATCGTCCGGGCAGTGAGATCCGTGGGGGACTACAAGCGCTGGATCCGCAACTGCCAGAAGAGGTGGCAGGACCTTCGGGGCTGGACCCGGAGGATCGCACGGGTCCAGCTGAAGCTGTCGCCTCCTCGCAGGAGGGGCGGACACCGGACCCTGACCCCCCCACATGCTCAGGATCCTGGCGGTGGTCTTCCCTGATCTGGATGGGCAGCTGAAGGCTAGAGAGCAGCAAGGAGGGGGTGAGTCCATGACTGCATTGTGAACTTTGTCTGCCATGCTATGTGCCCTCCTCTGGCTGGTTGAACTTCCACAGTACATCAGTCATGTGGTCCAGGAACCATGTCCCTCGATTGTGCACTGCCCACTCCTCATATGATACCCAGGTGTGGCCCTTGCAGTCAGGGAATTGTGTCACTTGGGTACTGTGTCCTTGCAGTTTGCCTGACTCAAGGTGGGGGACAGAATCTGTTCACCTGACTCTGTGGTGGGCATCATGGGTGGGTCCTTTGCTTACACAATGCCTGTGTTCTGACATGTAATCTGTGTGTTACTTTGATATGTGGTCCAATTGCTGAGCTGATCCACCACATGTGCCTGGGGTATCTGGCACACACCCATGCTGCGGGTGGGAACAATGCTTGTGCCCCAGGAGTGTGTATATTACGTGTGTCACACATACTTAGCCAGCTGCCTACTGTCCAGGGCTCATCCCTCATTCATGTGGGGCAGGACAGTCATGCCTACTCCAGGCCATACAATACACTCTGTACTCCCACTCCCGTGTATCAGCTGACACGTTGTGCTCAGTGATATGTCCCCTCAGGTGTCTGCCTCTGTGTCAGTGTGCTGTGGCTTCCTTGTCATGACTGCTGGGGTGTCTCTCGGTTGGGGCTCAGCATGCCACCGGAGATGTGACCATAGGAGACGATACTTGGGTGACACATAGGTGTTTGATCACCTGACCGTGCAGACTGGGGTATGCAAATGTGAAGTTCAGGCAGCTGTTTCCCATTCACAGCAGATTGTGAGGTGCTCATGTTCAGAGGGTTGTGTTACAGGTCTCCCATATGTCCAATCGGTATGACATGGACAGATAAGGGTTCAGATGATGTGGTGTGTGGGGGATGTACATGTGCACTTGTTCAGCTCCAGGACTTGCATTCCCCATGACCTACTATTGTGACACAGTGCAGACTGTTGTTGTCTGGCTGCCCTGCCCATGTGACTGGAGACAGTGATGTATGACTTAGCAGGCATGCCTGTGCCATGGCATGTAACTTCCTATGAGTGATCCTGCAGGGGGGTGACATGTGCTACATGCACACCATTGTGGCAATGGCTATCAGGACATGGGTGCATCATGGTGTCTGTCGCTGGTATGCATCACATGCATTTCATATTTGACTCTGGGCATCCCTTTCATCCGGACACCTGTACTGACTCAGTGGCAAGAGTTGTGATGTGTGCATGTTCACATGCTTCACCGTGTTTTCTGCACTGTCCAACTACTGTGTAGGTGGTGCATGTGTCCACACTGCGGTATTGCCATCCAACAGACACCAGACAGATGTGTGCAAGGCCAGGAGGGATGTGAGTGCCATGGTTGACCATCAGACTGACAATTGGCTACTCCTATTCTGTTTGGCCACTTTTGGCAATGTTCAACTAAGGATGCCAGGGCTTGCACTGTAATGTGCTGTACTTACTGTGGTGTGTGCGTTCGGTGCAGGTGACTGATGTCTGTCTGTTTCCCTATTGTTTGCAGATACATCCACAGCCACAGGAGGGGACAGCTCCACGGACCAGGAGGAGTCGCAGAGCCAGACTGGGTCAGCAGCCGAGGAGTGGTCGGAGGGACCCAGTGGCACGGAGGGTGAGGGGAGCCACACCGAGGAGTCCTCAGCACCATCCACCTCAGCTTAGGACCACAGCAGCTCGGAGGATGACTCCCTTGTGGATGCGGGTGTCAGCAGCCACCACACCCCAGCTAGTGTTGCTGTCCCCGTCACCACCACCACCACCACCACTGCCCTCCCATCGGCTCCCATTCCCGAGGTCCGTGGAGGCTCCCATGTTCGGGAGCGTGTCTCCTTCGGGCCAGGCACCGCACCCCCTGCCCCTGTGTCCCCTGCTGCCCTGAGTGAGGAGTCTGTGTACCTCCTTCACCAGCTCCATGTAGGGCAGACAGCGATGCTGAGTGTCTTCCATGCACACACATGTTGACTCAGCTGGTGTCGTTCATGGAGGGCATCTCATCGGGCATGTCTGCCCTACAGAGGGGCAATAGGTCCATGGACTCCTCCCTGACGGCAGCAGTGTCCCTCCTCCAACAGTCCCTCACCCCTCCTGCCTCTGCCCCATCCATACTCCCCAGCACCTTACCTGTCCCAAGCACACACACACCGGCACAGGCACACACCAGCACAGACACGAGCAGCACACAGACACACACACCACAAACAAGACGCACACGCACGCACAGTCAGGGGACTGAAACCACACTCACAGGGGATGGGGCCCAGGCACACACACATGCATCCACGAGCACTGCGCAGTCCTCAGTTGCCTCTCCCTCCAAAGCCCCCTCCCTTGCCTCACCTGCAACCCCAAAGACACAGCGGCTCTTCCTCAGTGACCTCGGCCTCTTCCCCTCCGATCCAGCATTCAGGGGGAAGAGGAAGCCCACCCACACGGAGCGGAGTGCCCCTCGCCCCCGGAGACCCTCCCCAGGAGCAGACCGACTGACGCCCCCATCCGCAAGTCCCCCGGACCCGGAAGAGCAAGACCCCGCCGCCGCCCTGCAGCTCAGGCACCAAGTCTCCTTCCTCCATCCCTCAGGCCCCCACTCCACAGGTGCCACCACCACACCCTGCCCCAGGTTCCCCCACCCACAGATACACCATCCCCAAAAAGATCCGGCCTTCTCCCCTGCCACTTGCTCTTCCGGCCCCACACCCCCGCTGCGCTTGTCTGTGCCACTGGTGTGGAGACGGTGTCCTCCCCTCTGTCCTGCCCACCTTACCTGATCCCCATTCTCCTCCCCTGGAGGTAGGCACTGAAGTGGAGTCCACTACCACCCTGTCTGACTTGGGCACTGCAGTGGGGGACCTGTCCACTCCATCTGCATGGTCCACTGCAGTCGTGCCGGCACCCACACCATCAGTGTCATGCCCCCCAGTTGTGCCGGCACACACCATGTCAGACACCTCCACTGCAGTTGTCAGTGGCTCTTCAGCACCCACCACCCCTTCCCTGCCTCCTTCTGGTGAGCCCTGATCCTGTCCCTGCGGTGCCTGGCCTGCCCCCCCGTATACCTCTCCGAGGGGATTGTCCCTGGTTTTTATCAGTGCAGGCATGCGTAGGGTGACATCTGCCACTGTCACCCTGTTTAGACTTTCAGTATGGACTGGCCATTGGCCTTTGTTTATTTTTTACTGGACTTCAACTTTTGAACCCACATATGCTGAATAAAGCGACTTTCTGTTCTCTAGTGCTTTTGCTTCTGATGTACATGATGTTGATGATGCTAACCATGCCCTTGCTGCAGTGATGGTGATATTTGGTCTCATGAAAATGAAGTGTTACTGTTCAGGAACCCATGTGGTCCAGGGGGAATGTGTCCTATCCTGTGATGTATCCATGTCATCCTTAGCAGCATCTGAGGGTGTCATATTTTCAATATTTGGCAATGGGATTTCCTACTTACATTAGCAATGCCACATCTGTGGCTACCACCCCTGCACATCTGTTGTGCTTGCCATTGTTCAATTATTCTGCTTCCCTGACCGTGTGGCCATCTCCACTGGACATGCAGGTTTGGGCATCAATGGGGAAGGACTCATCTGTGTTGTCAGTGCAGCTTGCTATACATGTGTGTTGGATCTGTGCTGATGATTTCGTTGACACTCCCATGACCAGGCTGATGTGATGGGAGCCTTCATTTGGTGCAAATTGTTGACTGTGTGACCAAGTGTTCTGCTGACATGATGGAGCCCTACTGTGGCAACATATGGCACAGCTTTCCTCACACAGGAGTGGAGTCCCCTCATGGCAGTGTGTACTCCTGTGACATCGCCTGCGCCCAAGGTGTGTGTTGTATGAGCATGTCTGTGTGTTCACTTCCATTTTGCTGTGCATGCTGGGATCCCTAGTGGTGTTCCTGTTTGGGATGCTTGCTGAGTTGACCTATGTTCCCCCAAAGTCTTCTCCCTGGGTTCTCTGTGATGTGGGTGCATGGCACATTACTGGTCATCAGGGTGTCACCCATAGGTGTGTTGGCTGTGAGGGCTGAGATTATGGGCAGACGCAGATGGGTCACAGTCAGGATTCCCCTTGGCACTTGCTGTTTACACCTGTCATGTGATTTCCAGTTTGTGTTAGCTTTCAGTGATTGTGACACGTTGTGTGAGTGACTGCTGGCACTCCTCAGGGTCAGGGCTGCAATGTTGGTAGTTGTCTATGTGTGTTCTTTGTGGGTGACCTTGGCTTCTTCATTGGTGTGGGACTGTGGCTGGGATCCCATTGGTTGGTGTGGTATTGCCGTCATGTCCATGTACAGCGTAGTGTGCAGTGTGTCAGACATTCAAGGGTCTTGTTGAGTGGCCATGTGTGATGTGTTTCTGCACCTTGGTTCCCACCACCACCCATGGGATTGTCATGGGTGCATGTGCAATGTCACCAGTGCATGTGAGCTTCACTGCTGCACATTGTTGGAGGTCGAGGTGTGTGGTGTTGAGTGTGTGCAGATGAGAGTTGTTGCACGGCTAGACCCCTGCCTCCATGTTGGCCTTGGCTTACTGGCCGTGCTGATTTATTTGTGCTTGTGTAGGTGTGATGGTAGTTTGTTGCTCAGGACACATGACTGTGGTTCACAGTGTGAACGACATCTAGCTTTGTCATCACAGTGGGATTGTAATGCAGCCCAGGGTCACCACATTGTGGGGACCCTGGGGGTAGTGCTGTGGTGTCTCTGTGTCTTGCTGTGTCAGTTGCTGTTCCTACATGCTTGTGTGACATGTGTGATTTGTGCTCCCTCTCATCTAACAATGCCTGATTGCCCACATAGGGGATTTGGATCCATGAGTTACCTTTGTGTGGCACTGTATGCACATCTGTGTAATTGGTATTCAGGCCTCATCATGTTTTGTGTGGTTGCCTGGGGACACTGGCACCCCCCCCACCTGTTGTGTTTGATGTGCAGTGTGGGTCTGCCTGTTTGTATTTGTGCATCTGCACCACTGCATTGGCATGTCTTTAGTGTGCCATTGGCTGTATGTTGTTTGGTGGGTTTCCCCTGCTGTCCCTGGGACTCCTAGGTCATCAGTCAGCACAATGATCATTGTTTGTGTGTCCCATTGCTGCCATGGTATGGTATCTGTTCACCTCACATCTACAGTCTCACAAGGGTATCTGCATTTGTGTGCCCATTGGTGCAAATATGTGGGTCTGCATTATCATGGTCACTTCTGTCATTGTGTCATTGATGAATGTTGACAGTGTCAGCCCTCATGGGTGATATATGTCTGCACATGGCCAAAGGTATGTCTTATTTGCACTGCAGTGTTTGCCTCCCCAATCTATGTTGCTATGGGACACAAGCACTACTTTGCCACTGATGTGTTTGTTGTTCTGTAACCAGGAATCATCCATGCAGTTTGGCAGTTGCAGCTTTTTCAATGTCAACACTTACATTTTGGTCACTGTGATGATGGGGGTTTGACCCCATTGCCACAATGTTCAAGATGTGCTTCAGCTATGGGCCCCACACTTACCTTTTGGTCACTGTGTTGATGGGGGTTGGACCCCATTGCCACAGTGGTCATGGTCTGCTTGCATTGTGGGGGCCACACACATTTATGTGTGGCACATGTGATAGGGGGTCACATTGTATGTTCAAAGTCATGTTCAGTGTTGTAGGCATTTGACACAGTCTACACACGCTTGTCATGGTGTTGGGGGGGATGTCTTTATGTTGCATTGTTTATGTTGGTGTGTGCTTGTTGTGTCATGTATTAGCCATCCTGTGAGTGGGGGTGGTAGTAGTTGTAGGCATCTGGCACCCCCTGGGTAGAGGTGGGAGTAGTGACAGGCATCCAGCCCCCCATGGGTTGAGGTGGTAATAGTGGTAGGCATCCAGCCCCCCATGGGTGGAGGTGGTAGTAGTGGTAGGCATCTGGCACCCCCTGGGAAGGGGTGGTAGTAGTGGTAGGCATCTGGCACCCCCTGGGTAAGGGTGGTAGTAGTGGTAGGCATCTGGCACCCCTGGGTAGGGGTGGTAGTAGTGGTAGGCATCTGGCACCCCCTGGGGAGGGGTGGTAGTAGTGGCAGGCATCTGGCACACCCTGGGTAGAGGTGGTAGTGGTGGTAGGCATCCAGCTCCCCATGGGTAGAGGTGGTAGTAGTGGTAGGCATCTGGCACCCCTGGGTAGGGGTGGTAGTAGTGGTAGGCATCTGGTACACCCTGGGTAGAGGTGGTAGTAGTGGTAGGCATCTGGCACCCCCTGGGGAGGGGTGGTAGTAGTGTTAGGCATCTGGCACCCCCTGGGTAGAGGTGGTAGTAGTGACAGGCATCCAGCCCCCCATGGGTAGAGGTGGTAGTAGTGGTAGGCATCTGGCACCCTCTGGGTAGGGGTGGGAGTAGTGGTAGGCATCTGGCACCCCCTGGGTAGAGGTGGGAGTAGTGGTAGGCATCTGGCACCCCCTGGGGAGGGGTGGTAGTAGTGGTAGGCATCTGGCACACCCTGGGTAGAGGTGGTAGTGGTGGTAGGCATCTGGCACCCCCTGTTGAGGGGTGGTAGTAGTGGTAGGCATCTGGCACACCCTGGGTAGAGGTGGTAGTAGTGGTAGGCATCTGGCACCCCATGGGTAGAGGTGGTAGTAGTGGTAGGCATCTGGCACCCCCTGGGTAGAGGTGGGAGTAGTGACAGGCATCCAGCCCCCCATGGGTAGAGGTGGTAATAGTGGTAGGCATCCAGCCCCCCATGGGTGGAGGTGGTAGTAGTGGTAGGCATCTGGCACCCCCTGGGTAGGGGTGGTAGTAGTGGTAGGCCTCTGGCACCCCCTGGGTAAGGGTGGTAGTAGTGGTAGGCATCTGGCACCCCCTGGGTAAGGGTGGTAGTAGTGGTAGGCATCTGGCACCCCTGGGGAGGGGTGGTAGTAGTGGTAGACATCTGGCACACCCTGGGTAGAGGTGGTAGTGGTGGTAGGCATCCAGCCCCCATGGGTAGAGGTGGTAGTAGTGGTAGGCATCTGGCACCCCCTGGGTAGGGGTGGTAGTAGTGGTAGGCATCTGGCACACCCTGGGTAGAGGTGGTAGTAGTGGTAGGCATCTGGTACCCCCTGGGGAGGGGTGGTAGTAGTGGTAGGCATCTGGCACCCCCTGGGTAGAGGTGGTAGTAGTGACAGGCATCCAGCCCCCCATGGGTAGAGGTGGTAGTAGTGGTAGGCATCTGGCACCCCCTGGGTAGGGGTGGTAGTAGTGGTAGGCATCTGGCACCCCCTGGGGAGGGGTGGGAGTAGTGGTAGGCATCTGGCACCCCCTGGGTAGAGGTGGGAGTAGTGGTAGGCATCTGACACCCCCTGGGGAGGGGTGATAGTAGTGGTAGGCATCTGGCACCCCCTGGGTAAGGGTGGTAGTAGTGGTTGGCATCTGGCACCCCCTGGGTAGGGGTGGTTGTGGTGACAGGCATCCAGCCCCCCATGGGTAGAGATGGTAGTGGTGACAGGCATCCAGCCCCCCATGGGTAGAGGTGGTAGTAGTGGTAGGCATCTGGCACCCCCTGGGGAGGGGTGGTAGTAGTGGTAGGCATCTGGCACCCCCTGGGTAGAGGTGGGAGTAGTGACAGGCATCCAGCCCCCCATGGGTAGAGGTGGTAGTAGTGGTAGGCATCCAGCCCCCCCTGGGTAGGGGTAGTAGTAGTGGTAGGCATCTGGCACCCCCTGGGGAGGGGTGGGAGTAGTGGTAGGCATCTGGCACCCCCTGGGTAGAGGTGGGAGTAGTGACAGGCATCCAGCCCCCCATGGGTAGAGGTGGTAGTAGTGGTAGGCATCTGGCACCCCCTGGGGAGGGGTGGTAGTAGTGGTAGGCATCTGGTACCCCCTGGGTAGAGGTGGGAGTAGTGACAGGCATCCAGCCCCCCATGGGTAGAGGTGGTAGTAGTGACAGGCATCCAGCCCCCCATGGGTAGAGGTGGTAGTAGTGGTAGGCATCTGGCACCCCCTGGGGAGGGGTGGTAGTAGTGGTAGGCATCTGGCACCCCCTGAGTAGGGGTGGTAGTGGTGGTGGGCATCCAGGCCCCTATGTGTATATGTGGTATTGGTGATGGCCATCCCGCCCCTATGGTGCTGCTGTTGCTGGTGTAAGTAATTTCTGCATCCCTCTGTGTGTGTGTGATATGTCGGGTACGTGTAGTTTGTTTTTGTGCTTGGTGTCTGACTTACCTTCTGCGCCGTACGCGTCCGTGCCTGTTCCAGTAGTAGATGTAGAGTATTGGTAGGATCGGCACGATGGGATTCATAGTTGGTTCGTCTCGTTCGTCTTTCTCTTTGCTTCGCCTCGTCGCTGGCGTGTTCGTCTCGTAGCCGTGGATCGTGTTGTGACGCGAATCGGAGCTTATGTGCGCCTCTCCCGGATGCTTTGACGTGCCGTGCGTAGCGTCGGCGCGTACGGAAAGCGCATCGTACTTGTCCGGCCGGACGGGGCTGCATTTTGGCTTCCGTGCGACTCGATTCTGCGTTTACGGATCCGGCTCCGTCGGAGAACAGGACCTGGATTGGGTGAGTACGACTGGGTCGGAATCTATGCAGTTGTGCGCATCGTACCTGCTCGTTCGGAAGAATGTGCGAATCAGTCGGGAAACAGGCATTCGCCTGGCTTTTTTCCCGGCCGAATAGTGTTGGGTGCGCCTCCGACCGAGATCGGAATTGACCCCTTAGTGTCCAAAACCATCCTCAAATGGGTATTGATTGGAGTGTGAATAGTACATTTCTCCCCTTTAGTGTCCAACAGTTTCCCCAAATTGTTTTAGATTGGAGTGAGAATAGTAAATGTCACCCCTTTAGTGTCCAACAATTTTCCCAATTCAGTCAAAATTGGAGTGGTAATAGTAAATGGTACCCTTTTAGTGTCTAACATCTTCCACAAATTGCTATAGATTGGATTGGGAATAGTATATGTCACCCCTTTAGCGTCCAGCGTCTTTTTCAAATTGGTTTAAATTAGAGTGGGAATAGTAAATGTCACCCCTTTAGTGTGCAACGCTTTGTTAGAAATGGTTTATGTTGTAGCATGATTATTTAGTTTTATAACTTCTTTGGAATCATTTGTTTTAATTGTATTTGTATGTAGTATAAATAGTTTGTGATATTTAACTAGCATTGTTGGAGTTTAGCAATATAATTAAAAAATAGCTAGTTGTATGTTCGTAATAAACAATATTATTAATTACATATTTTTACATAATAAAGACATTACTAATTTTTGTAAATGTATTTGTTTTTTAAAGTTTATTTTATTTATATTTTTAAATTTTTAAACATATATATTTCAATATACAAATAAACATTTATTGCTAGATAAATAAATAAAACATTTTGAATACATATTTATTATTGCATAAAAAATATATATCATATTTAAATTATATTGCATGTTGTACATTGTCCACTTTTTTCCCATTTGTTCCCATTTTTTAACTTTTCCTAAATTGTTTCATACACATATTTTCAACATCATTTTAATATAAGTTTTTAGTATATATCAAATAATTTTGTATATTTTATATTTAATTTATACTTTGCAATTTTTTGACATTTATTAGAACATATTTTACCTATTTTATATTTTAAATATTTTTTAACATTTCTAAATACATTTGTTCAACAGTTTTCTTATTCATTTCTGTGGTGAGAGGGTCGGTTTTTAATTTTTTTATTTCACACCCATTTTTTTTTACGGGCACTTTCTGTTTTGTGTGTCATTTTTAGTCTCTTTTCCTGGATCCAGGTCACAGTAAGGTGCTGCTATTCGTCAGAACAGGTAAGTTCTTCTTAAAGGTTTTTAAGGGTTTTGAGGTTAGTCCGGCTTCCGCAGCAACCACAGCACCGAAACCGCCCTCATCGCCGCCACCGATGACATCAGGACCCTGCTAGACAACGGAGAAACAGCAGCCCTCATCCTCCTGGACCTATCAGCCGCCTTCGACACGGTCTGCCACCACACACTATGAACACGCCTTCACGACGCCGGGATCCAAGAGAAGGCCCTGGACTGGACCACATCCTTCCTTTCCGGCAGAACACAAAGCATCCGCCTCGCCCCCTTCCGATCCAAGGCCACCAAGATCATCTGCGGCGTACCCCAAGGCTCCTCCCTCAGCCCAACGCTGTTCAACATCTACATGGCACCCCTCGCCCACGTCGCCCGACAGCACAACCTCAACATCATCTCCTACGCCGACGACACCCAGCTGATCCTCTCCCTCACCAAAGACCCTCACACCGCCAAAGCCCACCTCCACGAAGGAATGAAGGCCGTCGCCGAATGAATGAGGACCAGCCGCCTGAAGCTGAACTCGGACAAGACGGAGGTCCTCATCCTTGGTTCCAACCCTTCAGCCTGGGACGACTCCTGGTGGCCAACATCACTGGGAACAGCCCCGCCACCCACCGACCACGTACGCAACCTAGGGGTCATCCTCGACCCCACCCTCTCCATGACTAAGCAGGTCAACGCCGTTTCCTCATCCTGCTTCAACATCCTCCGAATGCTCCGCAGGATCTTCAAGTGGATCCCCACCGAAACAAGAAAAACAGTCACCCAGGCCCTCGTCACCAGCAGGCTGGACTACGGAAACGCCCTCTACGCAGGAACGACGGCTAAGCTCCTGAGACGGCTGCAACGCATCCAGAACGCCTCTGCACGTCTTATCCTCGACATCCCCCGACGCAGCCACATCACACCCCACCTGAGAGACCTGCACTGGCTCCCTGTCAACAAGAGGATAACCTTCAAGCTCCTCACCCACGCACACAAAGCACTCCACAACTCCGGACCAGCCTACCTCAACAGACGACTCAGCTTCTACACCCCCACCCGCCAGCTCCGCTCGACCAGCCTCGCCCTTGCCACAGTCCCCCGCATCCGGAAAACGACCGCCGGCGGCAGATCCTTCTCCCACCTCGCCGCCAAGACCTGGAACACCCTCCCCACCAACCTCCGACAGACCCAAGACCTACTGGCCTTCAGAAGACTCCTCAAGACCTGGCTCTTCGATCAGTAGCAGCACCACCCCCCTCTTCCCCCAGCGCCTTGAGTCCCTCGCGGGTATGTAGTGCGCTTTATAAGTGACATGATTGATTGATTGATTGAGTAGGGGATTAGGGGGCGGTTTAGAGGTTGGTTTTATTGTTGTTTGAGGCTTTTTTGTACATTTGGGGCCTGATTACGATGTCGGTCGGAGTTGCCTCTGACCGAAACCATTTCGGTGGTGAAACCGCCCGACCATAGGTCGGCGGATCCGCACACCGAATGTTGATCTGACCACACCCATTTGTCAGTGGAAGCTTGTGCGGTGGGCGGCAACCGTACGCAGCACAAGCTCCTATCACGGTGCCTGCCACACAGTGCAGGGATTTTCCAGGGGAGCACCATAGGTGCCCCCCAGGCACAGATGCGGAGGGACAGGGGGAAGGGGGCCCTGCAAGGGGCCCCCAATGTCACTTTCTGACATCCTTCTCATGTCAGAAAGGCCGGCATGGAAAGGCTATTGGAAACCGACATCATAATCCCGATGGGGGAAATGCCGTCCTTAATGGATTATGAGGAGTTTCCAACCAGGATGGAAGGCATTGGACGGTCCCTCTGACTGTTGCCTCCGACCGCACGCATTCTAATACATTGGTCAGACCACAGCAGTAGATGCGGTTCGGACTGCAACCTACAAGCCGAACCGCATCGTAATGAGGGCCCGCTGTATTCCGCTATCACAGCCACTAGGCCAGTGGCTGTGTTTCTGATGGCTGGGAATATTTTTTCATGTGTGACGATACAGGTGTGTATATATTGACTGCACAAGAGCTAAATGTACACATATGCATGACACATGTGAAAAAATACCTACTAAGAGTACTCTCCCACTGTTGGAGACCGGACCATATGTTCCAAGTCCATTCAATGGGTAAATAGTGCAAAACGGACATACCTGGATTCAGCACTAACTGGGTCATTTTATAAGGGGTCAAGATGCTGCTGTGCAGAGGGGCCCTGGAAGAAGGGAGCTACGTGGGAGATTCAAGGGAAGAAAAGGAAAAGCATGAGTAAACACCCCAATTCCTTCGATTTCACTGACTTAAAGCAGGCCATCTTCCCTCCACGGCCAGCTCGATAGAAACCGAACTTGTAATTCCAACGGCGGCAAACTTGTCTGTACCACCCTCTGACAGCTGTATTCCCCCTACCACCGTTGTGGCGGTCTACGAATGGGTGATGGCGTAGGCAGGACTCTGGCAGTCTTTTCTTCAATAGACCACCAGCATTCTAATTCGGCGTGCGGACCACCAACGATGCAAAGTGGTATCCGACGCTGCTTCAAGGACATTTCCCTTACTGCCAAACTCTTAGTCAGGTCCTAAGTGTAATACTTATGTAGTTTTGGGAATGGTATGCATTTTGCAGGTGGGTTTTCTTGCTTACTTTATAGGTTTTTGTCAACGAACGTTTTGTATGGCCATTGGGAATGACTGTTTTTTTTTTTTTTTTAAGGAAATCATGTTTGGTTTATAAAAACCCAATATTTTTAGCTTTGGTTTCTTTTTTTTTTTATGTTCAAAATAGTTGATTGAGTTTTCATATTAAACAATAAACAAGAGACAATACAAAAAATAGTACCGAAAAAGTACCCAATTACAATTGAAAGATAATGAAAAACAGCCATTAAATTACAATAGGTAAAGACAGTAAATATATTATTCCTAGAAAAACAAAAGGGAGGGAAAGAGCTAATATAAATCTATATAATGATGATAATAAAATTGAGCTACTATAACATGAAGACTAGACTATTGTAATAGCAATTAACAACTGGCAATAAAAACATATTTAAGAAGATAAATATAAATCAACAGGTTTCCAATAAGAATGATAAGAATTAGAATTATGATTAATGCCATTCAAAGACAACGGAGCTCCTCTTCTAGTAAAAATAACCCATGTCCACCAAACATGAACAGATAATAATGAAACGTCTTTCCAACATGTTGTAATGGATTTAAAAGCTGCTGATAGTAGAAAATTGAAAAGTTTACCTTCTAAATCATTTACTTTTGAGAAAGAACAACAGATTTACAGATTAACAGTTTGAATGAAACATCATCATGAATATTAAGTACCTTTTTATAATATCCCAAACATCGGTCCAAAATTTAAAAACAATAGGACAATCATAAAGCATATGTTGTAACGAACCAGTATGTAAATTACAGTGCCAACAAATTGAAGACGGAAGAAGTTTTGCTGGAAATAAACGTAGTGAAGTCCATAAACAATTATATAAAATATATGAATTAGTTTGATAGAGCGAAACAGGTAACCAACCAGAAATACTATTAAGCCAAATAACTTTCCATGTATCAATAGATAAAGAAGTTGAAAGTTCGTTATTACAGGATGTTGAGATCACATCAATGTTGGTTCCTTGAGAGATAGACATATTTTTATATAATATAGAAACGCCATGAGATCAAGTAGAAACAGTTTGAATATAAATTGATAAATCTGATTTAACATTAGAAGGAATATTATGAGGAAATTAATCTAAAATGGTATTACATAAAGATTCATATTTGATAAAATCAGAAGGAGGTAAAAGAAATTTTGTTTGTAAAGCTTCAAATGAAATAAAAGCATTATTGCAATATACATCTTTGAGGTAAAAAATACCAGCTTTAATCCAAGAACACCAAAATCTAACATTCCTATTAAGTTTTATGACTGGGTTATACCACAATGACATATCTTCAGTAGTGGATATGGGTGATTGAAAAATTGAATCTAAATCATTTAAAATTAGTTTAGTGGACTTTAAAATAACAGATTTATGAAAAAATTGAGATTTATTAGACATAGTTAGCAAAGTGGGTAGAGGAAAAGGTTCTATTAAAGTTTTTTCGATAAGAAGCCAATTAGGGGATTACTCAGAAAAGAGTGATTAAACCAAAGAGAGCTTTGTTTTAAAATAAAAGCTTTATGATAAAGAAAAAAGTCAGGTAATCCAAAACCCCCATTACATTTGGACAATTTTAAATTTTTTTAACTGATACGAGATGATTTGTTATTCTAAAGAAATTTGGAGAGGAGATTGTCTACAATTTTATAAAACTTTAAAGGAAATTGAGAAGGAATCATAGCAAGGGTATAAACATTTTTTGGTGCTATAGTCATTTTTATAGAGTCCATTCTGCCCCACCATGAAAGATGAAGAGAAGACCATTTGGAGATTTTATCTTTAATATAATTTAAAATGGAGTCACAATTCATCGATATTGTTGATTTCATAGATGAAGAAAACATAATACCAAAGTATTTAAATTTAACTTTTTGCCAAATAATTTCATTCATAGGTAGCATATCAGGAGTACAGTAAATATTTAAAGGAAAGAATTCCGTTTTATTGGTATTTAATTTGTATCCAGAAACAGTGGAATAAAACGAAATAATTTCCATTAGGGAAGGAAAAGAGGATAAAGGTTCACTAATAAATAAAAGTACATCATCTGCATAAGCATTTTCTTATTGTAACAAGTAAGGGTTCAATACCGAGAAGAAACAAAAGCGGGGAAAGGGGACAACCTTGTCTTGTACCTCTGAAAAGAGAAAATTGGTTTGAAATTTGGCCATTAATAAATAAACGAGCAATAGGAGAAGAATATAAAGCAGAAATCATACGGCTAAACATGTCACCAAAATTAAATGATAATAAAGTACGAAATAAAAACTGCCAGTGAATTTTATCAAAAGCTTTTTCAGCATCTAATGCAAGAATTCCTGATGGTAGAGATAAAGTGGATCCTTGTTCAATAACATGAAGCAAAGTTCTTGTATTATTGGCAGAATATCTATTCTTCATAAAACCAGATTGATCCGGATGTATAACTGATTCCAACACCGAGGATAATCTAGTAGCAAGTATTTTGGCATACAACTTACAATCTTGGTTAATTAAAGAGATCGGACGATAATTATACACAAGAGTAGGGTCTTTATTAGGCTTGGGTAAAACAATAATTAAAGCCTCAGTAAAAGAACCAGTAGTAATTCCCGTGGAACCAAAAAAGGTAAAAAGTTTAAATAAATGAGGAATAAGCTGTAGCTGAAATTCATTATAAAACTCAGCGGGAATACCATCTGGTCCAGGGGATTTATTTTTTTAAAGAGATTTTATGGCTAATAAAATTTCATCTTGAGTAATGGGTGAGTCAAGTTCAATTTTATCAGATTGGGAAATCTTGGGTAATCCACATCTATCTAAAAAAGAATCAATTAAAGAGGTATCATCAAAATTAGGTTTGTTATATAAAGTAGTATAAAAATCTAGAAATTCATTTACAATATCATTTTGGGATAAAGCAATTTTATCGTTAGAGCCATGAATTGAATTAATTTGTGCTTTATCTTTTTAATGCGTAAATAATTGGCTAACAGTCTTCCAGATCTGTTAGCATTAAAACCAAATTTGGCTTTAGAATTTGAGAGTTGAATACCAGCTCTTCTGCTAAGGATTGAATTAAACTCATATCTAAGTTTTTGCAATTTGGATCTATATTGAGGGTCATTAGATGTAATAAAAAGTCTTTCATATTTTGCGATTTGTTTATCTAAATTTTTAATATTTGCATTAAAATACTTATTTTCATGGGCCATGAGAGAAATAGAAGCACCTCTAATATAGGCATTAAAAGCGTCACATCTGTTCACCATGGAAGTAGAGCCTTCTGGATTAAAAAGAAAGTAATCATGAATAGCATTTAAGAGTTTAGGTTTATTTTGTTCATTAAGAACAATACTAGTATTCATTGTCCATCTGGATTGCGTTGTAAAATTTGAATTCAATTTCAAAATAAAAGAAATTAAGGCATGGTCCAATATATCAATATTACCAATAATAGGAGTGACTACAGAGTTAATTAGTTGTCTGGAAATTAAAAGATAATCAAGCCTAGAGTGAGAGTTGTGTGGGTTAGAAAAAAATGTAAACATTTTTTCTGTAGGAAAGTGTAATCGCCAAATATCAACTAGCTTTGTAGTTTGAAGAAATGATTTGAAAGCAAAAAAAGCTTTAGGAGGTCTAAATTTAGTAAGAGACAATCTATCTAATAAGGGATCAGATATAGTATTGAAATCTCCTCCAACGATAAGAGGAACTTTACCCAATTTAAGAACTTCTGTTGTTAGAGTGGACCAAAAAATGGGATCATCAGCAGTTGGACCATAAACATTTAGTAAAAACACGACTGAATCATGAATTTTAATTTTAGCTAGAACATATCTGTCATCAGTATCAGAAATTTTACTCAAAATTTGGCAATGTAGTCTTTTTGCAAAAAGGATAGCAACACCATTTTTTTTGCCATTTGCAGGAGAAGAGACAATACTATCAACCCACTTTTTTTTCATATAATCTAAGATTTTGTCATCAATATGAGTTTCTTGTATAAAACAAATATCTGCTTTACAACTGCTTAAATAGTTTGTACGTTTAACTGGATGGCGTAACCCCTTGACATTTAAAGAAACTATCTTGATATTATGAACATTAGCCATAATAAAAGGAAGGAAAAAGGAGATCAAGAAGAGGAGAGAAAAGTAAAGAAAGCGTGTGAAAAATAGCGGCTCCAGACTCAAGTGAAAAGGAGAGAATAGGTAAAAAAGAAAACAAACAAAACATCGAAAAACAACAAACAAGAAACATTAATAACAGGAATGAAACGCACACACGCTTTACAAGCATGACCGGAACCGTTGGAGCCCTCTGTGAAAATAAACCATACATTTGTCAGAAATATACGTAACAGTAAAATTCAAGTAGCAGAGTCATGAGTATCCATTGAGTGCTGCGAATGCTGATCCAGGAACAGTCTTAGTTCTTCAGGACGATGGAAGGATGTAGAGAAATTATCTTTCCAAATGCGCATTGTTGATGGGTCAAAAAGACCATATTTGAATCCAAGACTTCTTAGCTGAGGACGAAAAGCAGTGAATTCCTTGCAAATTGAAACAGTCTCTTTAGCAAAATCTTGGTGTATAAAGATTATATTTCCATTGACCATCAGTGAAGGAATTTCTTGTGCTGCTTTACGTATCAAGACCAAATGATGGTGGCGGAGAACTTTAAAGATCATTTGACGAGGCTTTGTGTGATGAGGGTTACGATGAGATGGAATCCTATGAGCCTTATCAATTTCAAATTTTTCTGGAAATTTGATGTTTAGGAGGCCAGGAATCAGATTTTCTAAATACAATCTGCAATTGGAACCTTCAACATCTTCTGGTAAATTGAAAATGCGCAAGTTATATTGTCTGTTACGGTTTTCCATATCCAAAAGGAAAGTTGACATAGGAGATATTTTTGCCACAAGTGGAGAGAAAGCGTCAATTTTAACTTTATTGTCTTGTATTTTAATTGAATTATCAGAGATTTTCATTGACATACTAGCCATGTCTTTGCACAAATTTTTAATCTCTGACGCAATTGTATCTGTATTAGCACGGAGTGCCTGAATTTCATCAAGAATCAATGTCAAAGAAGGTTCGGTTGACTCTACCACTTTAGATTTAACTGGAGGTGGAGAAACTTGCTGTCTCCTTTTATTATGAAGAGAATGCGCATTTTTATTTTCCATTTTCTTGTATAAAGAATTATAATTGTAGAGCAATGTAAAATTAAGGAAGAAGTAGAGTATTGATGAGAAAAAGCTTGAAAATGACTGGTGCAGCAGCTAAAGTAGACTGTGGGAGTGGTTAGGCCAAAGCCAGGCCGTCTCTTGAGCACTTACTCCGCCGCCTGACAGACAAGCTGGGCAATACCTCGATGCAGAGCTGGGTGCTGGAGCAGGAAGGAGGAAAACATCACATCTGCTGAAAAAAGACGCTGGAAAAACCTCACAGCGACAGGTAAGGGCTTCTCAATCACAGCGACCTCATGTAGAATGAAATTCTGACAGACAAATCGTCGTTATTAATAAAAAAGCGGCGAAAACGAGTGGAGCTCACCGGGAGACGGCCATCTTGGTTCGCGCGCTCGCGCGTCTCCCGCTTTGGTTTCTTTTTTATCAGGTTTTCAGTACCTTTTGATTTTTTAAACAGTTTTTCATTTTTTTATGGTTCCAATATGTTATTTGGAAATGTACAGTTTATGTGTTGCATTTATTCTATGTGATGGGTTAGTTTGTTCTTTGAGCTTTTTGGTTAGTAAGGTTTACATTTTTCATGTAAATAAGATATATATTATTATATTATCTCAGTCTTATTTAGTATTGGGGTTTTAGATAATGTTTGGACTGACATAATGAAATATCATGTTTATTATTCATAACAAAATGATTTGTCATCTTGGTTTAGATTTTGTGACAGTTTTTGGGGATTTTTGTAGCCTAATATTTATTTCATAATATGCTTTTGGCTGTTATTTCTAAGTAATTTGCTCCTATGTGGTTTATGAAGAGTTTGACTTTAAATTGTAGCATATGTTGTACATTCTTTTGGTTTGTTTACTTAGTTTAGGTGCCATTTGACTAACAGATTGCACCCTTTGCAGTAGTTGGTATTTTTTTTCTTTTTGTAATGCTTCAGTACATTTTTAGAGTGTTGGTTAGGTTCTTCCTAGTGTGGATCGGAAGGCATTGTGCCATCCTTCCACTGTGTTTTTTGTTTTGACTTCCAGTGCCAAGGTGATATTATAGACATTCCACCATTGTAATTGGAACTTGGGTTGGCATCTGTGTCTGGTGCGATGCAGTCTGCCAAACCAAGTGTCTTCAAAATAATCCATTAGGGGGCTTAGTTTGTCTTCATTTTATTGGTAGAAAGCGCTTTATATTAGGAAATTGTGGTGGTTTGCTACAATTTCAAATTTGAAAGGCAAATTGGCTGTTTGTAGCATATTCTACACTTAGGGGCCCATTACGATACCCGGCGTAAAAGAATCCGCCAGGCATGGAAGCGGCAAAAATCCGCCCGCACACACCGTCTGAACATTGACCACGCCATTACGATTACACAAACCGAAAACCGCCACCGGCGGAAAAACCACACAAGATACCTCCCGCCATCGTCCGAGTCGGAGTCAAACCGCCCGCCACGGACGGAAACACGCACGACAACACAAAACCGCCCGCCCTCACGGCCGACACACCGCACGTGAGATTACGATCGCACCGCCATGAGCGCGGGAAAACTACAAATATACCGCCCGCCTGCGCAAACAACGCCGATGAGAATCGACACGGCAGAAGCCATGGCGCCCACGTCCCTGCACAGAAACCATCCGCTGACAAAAACAATCGCACACAACATGGCCAACAAGTCCACACAGCAAGGCACGCACAAATACACAAGCACAGTACACATCCCGAAAACACCCCCCTGGACAAACAAAAACTACAAAGGCCAGAACCCCAGACACAACACACCTGAAAACAACAGACCATGAGGACACACCCACATAGGTAAGTACAAAAGCAGCACTCCCACAGACCACAACCCCTTGCAACATTGCAAACTAGAGAGGAGAGGAGAGGACACAGTGACACAGCAAGGACAGCAGCACACCACAGAAACGCACACATCACAACCACCACCACCACCACCACCAAACACCGGCACCACAAACCCCCTGCACATTACACAACACACACTGCACCAGCACCACAAACACCATGGCACCACAAAGAATGCCCAAGTTCACGCCCATTGAGCTGACGGTCATGGTCGACGAGATCATCAAGGTGCACCCACAAATCTATGGGAACATGGTCCAGCACACACCACTAGCCACCAGAAACAGAATGTGGAACCGGATCGTAGACCAGGTCAATGCAGTCGGGACCCTGCCCAGGAACAGAGTCGAAATAAACAAACGGTGGAATGACGTCAAGAGCCTGGTCAAGAAGAAGGAGACCAAGAACAGAGAGCTGGCAGCCGTCACTGGCGGAGGGAATCCCGCGCTCTTCAAGACCTTCAAAGCGTGGGAGGAGAAGGTGCGAGTCATCATACATCCCGAGATCCTCGCCGGATTAGCAGGGGGAGTGGAGGCTGGTAAGTACAAACTAATGTATACCAGCACACCGCTATGTACTCACATGCACTACCACCATGCCACAGCTCCCAGGGACAAACACCCCCATATCCAGCACACAATACACAACACATCACACACACATACAACAGACACCACCACACACAGCCCAAACAGAACAACTGTAAGATGCGTGGGGACATGTGTACACTCAGCCAGCCACGTAACCACCAACAGGGCCCCAAATATGCCAGAAGCGCCACAACGAGCACCCACCACACCCATGTGTCCGCCATAGCTGCACTAACCGACAAGTAACAGGTAAGTGGCAGGAACACAAAGTGCAGTGGGTGGGAGGGTGGACAGCTAAGTACAAAACACACCAGGCCCCTAGTCCCACAGCACAGCAAGGAGGAGCATCCCCCACACCCCACAGCCACGTGTCAGCCACCGCAGTGCACAACGACAGCCGAAAGGTAGACATCACGGTCCACAGCAATCGGTGTCAGTGGGTGTCCAGCCACCACCACGACCCACAACACCCCCCACCCCCACAGACCTGCAACATGGAGCACCCCCGCTTAGAACCATGTGGCATCCAGTACAGTGCACGCCCGAACAACCTGCAGGTGGGAAACTGGACAGGGCTGGATTACTGGAGGCATGAGGACCGTAACACGACCAACACATGGGACATGTCACGTAGCAGACGAACACGCAGCACCGCCCACCATCACGAACAAGTGAACAATGTGCACACGGACATGAACCACAGACTCACACCTCACATGACCCATCACAGACACAGCAACACCCAAGGAGCCACGTCTGCATGCACAAGCCACACTGAATATAGTACCACACGGCAGCCACTGTGCAACTCATCACACACAACCGAAACACCATTGAAGTCCTGTCCATGTAGCCCCTACTGCCTGTCAACCACACACCCCACAACTACGCCTATGTAAGACAAACAACACTAGACGCAACAGAGCGGAACAACATAAATGCACACGAACACCACTGAACCCATCAAACACACAGACACACCATGCACATACAACATACCATCCATCCCATCCGTCAGCCCCAGTCTCATGAAAGGCATGTCATCCGCACAGCTGCCACACATACAGCAGTCACGCTAAGATACATGCCCATGACCAACCATGTGCCAGAAGTCAATGAAGCGCACGACACACTGTGAGCAACAACACACAACATGGGCCACACCCCCCACGAGCACTGCAGTGATGCACATGGCACAGGGCAGCACGCACACCAAGGAGATGGGACAACTGCAATACGTTGGCTGGCACACAACCATCACTCACTCATAACGATGCGTCCAATGCCATGTCCAGTAATCACAACAGACAGCAAATATGCAGGCCATGTCAGGCATGCACACACCTCAGACCATGCACTGTCATGCTGCCACAACACATGTCACGTTCGGCACCCATGGCTCACAGCATGTACCCCAAAAGCATATTCCCTCCCAAATGCGAATCTGGGGCATGGCCCCCATGTTGCCATATGCGTTCCTAAGCGTTCCATTTGAACCCCAAAAGCATATTCCCTCCCAAATGCGAATCTGGGGCATGGCCCCCATGTTGCCATATGCGTTCCTAAGCGTTCCATTTGAACCCCAAAAGCATATTCCCTCCCAAATGCGAATCTGGGGCATGGCCCCCATGTTGCCATATGCGTTCCTAAGCGTTCCATTTGAACCCCAAAAGCATATTCCCTCCCAAATGCGAATCTGGGGCATGGCCCCCATGTTGCCATATGCGTTCCTAAGCGTTCCATTTGAACCCCAAAAGCATATTCCCTCCCAAATGCGAATCTGGGGCATGGCCCCCATGTTGCCATATGCGTTCCTAAGCGTTCCATTTGAACCCCAAAAGCATATTCCCTCCCAAATGCGAATCTGGGGCATGGCCCCCATGTTGCCATATGCGTTCCTAAGCGTCCCATTTGAACCCCAAAAGCATATTCCCTCCCAAATGCGAATCTGGGGCATGGCCCCCATGTTGCCATATGCGTTCCTAAGCGTTCCATTTGAACCCCAAAAGCATATTCCCTCCCAAATGCGAATCTGGGGCATGGCCCCCATGTTGCCATATGCGTTCCTAAGCGTTCCATTTGAACCCCAAAAGCATATTCCCTCCCAAATGCGAATCTGGGGCATGGCCCCCATGTTGCCATATGCGTTCCTAAGCGTCCCATTTGAACCCCAAAAGCAAAGTACAAACCAGACCCAGGATGGGCCAGGAGCCCGCATACACCAGAGTCACAATAAGTAGGGGCACAGCAACACACCCATCGGCATGGCCAATCCGTCCCATGCCACATGTGCACAGCACACAGTCCCATTGCCAAGCACACACAACTACAAATGGTACAGCCACACACACGCCTCCGGGAAACCCATGTACGAGATTGCACGAACTGTGAATGTCAGACGACAAATACATACTTCGCCAGGTGCAACACAATAACAAATCTCATTCTCTCCACAGGTGACGAACTGCTGGATGCTGGGGATGGAGACAGCAGCCAGCACAGCCAGCCTACAAGCCCCCAACGAGGACACACGGATGTGGAGGATCTGTCCACCTCTTCGGACACGGACCACCAAGCAGGCCCATCTGGTGTGGCAGGGCCCAGCCGCTCCCCAGGACCCCTCCTACCCACCAACCCATCATCCAGGGCTGCTGAACATTCCCAGCCCCCTGCTGCCACTGTCGTTGCGGCCACACCCACGGTCATTGCGGCCACACCCACGGTCATTGCGGCCACTACCACTGCCGCAACCGCCACCATCGCCGCACCGAGCACCACCGCCGCCACCACCACCACGTCTTCGCTGGCACCAGCCCCAGCGCAGGTGGTGGCCCGGCCGACTGGATCCACCCTGGGAGCCACAGCGAGGACCGTGGTGAGCAATGTGGCTAGTGGGCAGGCCGGTGGCAGCAGGACTGGTAGGAGGAGCAGGGTCAGGGAAACGCCAGCCTCCCCTGGGAGCCATGCCCTGCCTCAAATGGCCAGAGTCCTTGGGGCCTATGAAGAGGCCCAAGGACAATGGGCCAGGTCAGCTACAGACACGCATGAGGTGCTGGGGGTGCTGAGGTCCATGGACGCCCGTATGGGCCAACTCGTGGACCTCATGGGCCAGCTGGTGGTGGCGGTGAGGTCACAGCCAGGGACAGCAGCTCCCCCTCCGCCACCACCTGCCGGGGCGCAGGGTCGAGCAGCAGTGTCCAGTTCCCCTGCGTCCACAGCCAGTGAGCACACCTCAACCACCAGCATGTCGCAAGCAGGCACCCCCCTCGCAAACGTGGAAGGGGCCGTCCGAAGTGGAAACAGATCTCCCGGGAGGACTTCGCACGCTCCAGACGCAAGTGAGGCAGCCAGCCAGCCTTCCTTGACCACCCACTGCATTGACTTGGACTACGATCCCACTCCACACAGCCATCTGGATGGCATGTGTGTGTTGGACTATGGACATAGAACCAGTGGGTACACCCTGAGCATCACGCAGCCATGACCGACAGCTCATTGTCACTGCACGCACCACTTTTGTCATCACCTTACACACAATCACATGTCACAGTTTGAAATAAATGCACCTCTTACACAAACTGCTGTTTGTGCCCTGTGTTTTATTTGTACGGAATACAACGGCCACCTTGGGCGGAAAGGCACCTGATGCGTGGCATGGCAATGGAACCGGAGGGCCTGTAGGGACCTAGGGGTGGGAGACAGAACAGGAGCACATTCAATGAGTGTGTCACACACCCATCACACAGTACATGTCAACAACTACAAGCAATGTACACACATCGCACAGAGCAATAGGGCACAATGCCACAGCCACCAACAGTGGCATACTACCCTGGCCATGGAGCGTTGACACACAGCACGCAGTGAACAAACGGCCACCCTGACACAGCACACACACACCTGCACAGATACAGCCACATCAGCCGTCGTACATGGACACTCACCGTCAAGTGAAGTAGCGGGCGATGAGCTGCTGCCGCACATTACCAGCTTCCTCCTCTCCGCTGTCCTCCTCACTCGAGCTGTCCTGGTCTGCGGGCTGGGGCCCTGGTTGATCTCCGTCATCCACGATGAGGGGGATCTGCTTCCGAATGGCCAGATTGTGCAGCATGCAGCACGCCACCACTATCTGGCACACCTTCTGTGGGGAGTACGCCAGCGCACCCCCGGTGCGGTCCAGGCACCTGAACCTGGACTTGAGGAGGCCAAAGGTACGCTCGACCACACGTCTGGTCCTCCCATGTGCCTCATTGTAGCGATCGTCTGCTGGGGTGCGAGGATTCCTCAATGGACTGAGCAGCCATGCCCCATTCGGGTACGCAGAGTCACCTGGGTGTGAGGGACACAGAGAACCGTTGCTATTCCAACTGGACAGGGGACAGCATCGCACAACCAGCACGCTACACCACTCCACATACTCACCGACAATACAGCCACGATCCTGTTGCAGATTGGACATCAGTCGTGGCAAGATGCTGTTGCGCATTATGTGTGCGTCATGGGCCGAGCCTGGGAACTTTGCACACACGTGGGTGATCACCATGTCCGCAAGGCACACCACTTGCACATTCAGGGAGTGCGTGTGCTTCCTGTTGCGGTACAGGTGCTCAGTGGCCTGTGGTGGAACAAGGCCAACATGTGTGCAGTCAATGGCTCCAACGACGTGTGGGATTCTGCCAAGGGCATAGAATGCACCCTTCACTGCCGCCAATTCACGAGTCCTGGGGAAGCGGATGTACCTGTTTCGGTACAGCATCATGGCTGCCAGTACATCCCTCAGCACCTTGCTGAACATGGGCTGGGACATCCCTCCTCCACTGCCCACTGTGTGCTGGAATGACCCAGTGGCGAAGAAATGCATGGCGGCCATCACCTTAGCCGTGGGGGTGACAGCTGTCGGATACACCCTGCGGGGACGGAGATGGGGTTCCAACATGGCACACAGTCGATGCAGGGTTGGCCTGTCCAGCCGAAACTTCCTAATGACCTCTGTATCGTCCATGTCCGCCAGCAATTGGTATGGGCGGTCAATGTTCGGTCTCCGCCTAGGGAAAATGGCAGTGGACACATGTCAAAGCAACACAACACATAGCAATTTCGCATACACATCACTGACATGACTGAGCAGGCACATGAGCCACAGCCCAGCTGTCAAGCTGGGGCGGCACGGCCACACTACACTTACACAGGTCTCCCAACAATGGCAATGGCTAGTGATACAAACCACTGCCATGTGCATGCACATGGGGATCTAGGCCCCAATGACTTGCGGGGCGTGCTGATGGGGACTGACTGCATATTCGTCAAGCGGCAACGCCACGGCAACATGAATGTCTGCTGAGCATGGAACTGCTTCCGAGGCTGGATGAGTATGGCACACGACGACGACGATGTGGGCACAGGCTGAGCGGCCAAAACAAGTGGGACCTGTGGCACGAGGGGATATGAGACAGTAGTAGGTGTCAGCACTGCACCCTATGTACAGCACTGTACGGATCACACCTCCCGAAACATTGACAGGTGTCCACATTGACAGCCCCATGCCAAGACGGCTGTGTGCTTGCAGTCACACGTCACAGGTGAGAGGTTACATTGCACGTGCCAGGTGGCAGACGTACATAGTGGGAGCTGGCATGTGTGTGCATGTGTCTCCTGTTCAGGATCCACCAGATGGGCGCTGACTCTGTACTGACCATTGGACACAGCATGTTCCGTGGAAGGCTTGTGTGTGTGGGATGGTGGCACTGGATGTGCCTCCGTTGGGTGGGGGGCCATGCACAGGGCGGGTACGTCGATGATTGCGCATTGTTGGTCACGGTGGGTGCACCCACTAAGATGTGTTGCCCTGTGTTCAATTCCTATGTCCGCATGATGATGGACTGTAGATGTGGGCAGACTACACATTGGTCGATGTGCTGTCTATATGCATGTGCCTTCACACCAGGCACAGCTGCCCCTGCACATGTGACCCCTGCTGGACTCGCTGCTGGGTCTGTGGAGCTGATGCACCTTCTGTGCGTGGGGCGGACAGCTCTCCTCACTTCCCTCATTGCGCATGTCATGACTTTGCCGCAGGTGACATGGATCATGGAGGGCCCACATGTACGCGTGGGTAGGCTACACATGATTGTTCACTGGTCGCCACCCCCAGTCAGTGTTTCGAATGGGAAGGTTGTCGTGCTGGTGGTATATTCGATGTGGCGGATGGGCGGGCCTAGGTGCGGGCTTACATTCCGGACATGGGGGGTAGTTGGATTGGCGACTAGTTGCAGTACACACGGGACACGTCTCATCCTTTCCACATCTGGGTCATCCCTTGTACTCACTGACAGTGATACAGTCATCTTCGCCCCAGCCCTCATGTCCTCCCCTCGCTCCCCCAATATGCATGTGCACCTGCGAGGCTAGCGCTTGCACAGGCAGCCCCAAGCTCGCACCAGAGAGGGCAAGGAGTGTATGTGTGGGTCCAGTTGCACGAGTGGGCTGTCTCAGGGTATGATGTGTTGCGGGACGCCGTCCACCTGCGTGGTGCCCCAAATGGAGACCCGGCCTGCATGGACTATGCATCACAGTCTTCGCCTTCCGGATCCGCCACCTGCGACACCCAGTGGCTGTGGCTGCCCTTGCGGCCATGCCGCGTCCGTCTGTGACTGATGGCCCACACATTCACTCTTTGGCCTCTCTGGGGAGGGCTCGGGGGTGGTGGCGCACGCGCTTGCACTTAGTCGCAATGGCATGTGGCGTGGTTGGTATAATGGGCAATGGATGGGATGGTGCGAGCCACCTCCCGTGACGTCAGTGCTGCTCGTGCTGTGGTGCGTCCCCCTACACTTCCATTTGACTTGTGCCATGCTAGACGTTGAGGTTCTATTGCCTGCGTGATATGACCAGGAGGAGCGCGAGGAGACCTCTCACACACCATGCTCCACTGCCATCCCGTGCCCTGTATCGCCTGTGCGGATTGACTATGTTGGGGTTACACCTGGTCGACTGGGGCTGTGTGTGCCTTGTCAAGGGGCATGGCGGGCGCACAACAGGATCCAGCTTGTCCACAGAGGGTGGGCTGAGGTGCGCCTGGTACCGCTTTGTACGTGTGCCCGGCTGCTGTGCACACACGTGTTCACTCCCCCCGACAGGTGTCCTCTCACAATGCCCAGGGAAGCGGTGGTGTACTGTTCATGACCCCTCCCGACACGGCGTGCTCCAACTTGGCATGTGCGCATCTACCCGTCACACCCACCCACCTGAGCACTGCGTCCATACGACTTCACACGACACATGTGTGTCTTCCACAGTTGTGCTACTCATTTGCGTTGACATCCAATACCAGTGGACTACATGGTCATGTCACGACTGCCGTGTACTTCACATACTCTCATCCTCTCTCATTCGTACTTGTGAAATGAGTCAGCGGAGACAGTTTTGGTTTCAAACATTATATTGAGTCTTCTGTCCTCTGTGATGCAGTATAGTGGACACTACTGGCAGCGGAATACATGTTGAGGATATACTGAGCATGATTGCAAATGGGATAGGGTGTGGGGTTACATGTGATTGGCTGTTGCATGTGGGATGTGGGCTTCAGAGTTACATCTGCTTGGCCAAGGCTGTGCTAATGTACATTTACCTATAGCTGCGGAGCTGCGGACTTTGACACAGACGGTATACATGTAGCCTACCAGACCGCTTGGCATCATGGGCACAGTCCATCTCAGTTCCATGTGACAGGTTTGCTGCGGTTGTTCCTCATGCACGCGTGCATGTGTGATGACATCAGGGCATGTGCTTGCGTGCATGCAGCGGCGTGCCACTTGTTGTTGCACTGTGGTGGTTACTGGACATGTCACAGTCACTGGGGTCGTGTTGTTGTTGTATGCACTTGTCGTCCATGCAAAGGTCCTGGTATGGGATTCCCGGGGCGGGGGTGGGAGGGGTGCAGCACCCACAGACTCCAGGCGACCTATTCATGTCCACTGAGCGGTGTGTGTGTCCATGGGCGCTGGATCCATGTCGTGTCCTGGTTGTTCGTGCAGTTCCGTCCATGTGGGTGCGATACACAGACCCCATGCCACTGCCTCCCACGATGCATGCGGTGTTCCTGGATGTGATGGGGAACAGTGTGCATGTCCCGGTCATATCCGATGTCATGGCGATGTCGTTGATGGTGTGGTTACAGTTGCCGGTCGTTTGGTATGGCTGTTGTGGTGGTGACTGGCCAGTCCGTGCGGAAGCTAAGCATGGGTGCGGGGTTGGACATCATAGGTCAATCGGGGAACCTGCGTTGTGGTCCGACGAATTTACAGGTTGTCAGGTATGCGATGCCGTCCAGCAGGGCTTCCATGTCATTGGTGGTGTACATGTTTGCCAGCCAATGTAGCGGATGGTGGCTGTCAAGGTGTTGTTCGTAAGTTGTCCCTTGGAGGACCATGATGGGGCATGCTGGGTGACATTCGATGTAGCTGTTCTCGATGATCCGTCGTGTGGAGGCACAGTGGTCCCATTTCAGTGCGGGTGCGATGTTGGCCACATACGCCATGCCCCCATAGGCAGAGCAGGCCCTGTCGTGTGCGTCCAGAGGGAGGAGTAGTGGTAGCAGGTCCGCCTTTAGACATGCCGGGTTGGAGAGGCATATCTCCACGGGATGCTGGTAGGGACACCTCCGACAGTAGAAGACGGGCATGACGCAGCTGAACAATGTGATGCGGTAAGTCAGTCGGTAACTTACGTTCAGCAGGGACAGGAGATCGCATCCCAATATATGTAACAGGTTGGTTTTGTACAGCTTGAGCTGTCCGGCGTAGTTGGGTAGGTGTGTTGCGGTTGCCATTTCGCAGCGGTGCGTTGTGGTGGCGTGCTCCGGCTGTGTGTGCAGTCTGCAATGTGCACGCTCCGAGGTTGCTGTGAGCTCTGTGTAGTCGTAGGGAGACAGGACTTGTGTTCTGTTGGCTTGTTTGGAGGACACGGGCCCTCATCCCACATGCTTCTCAGACAGTTCAAGGTCAGTGATGTGTGACTCCTTCCAATTAACTTGCATGTGGCCGACATGGGGGAGTGTTTTCTTCTTTCTTCCCCGTCCGTTGTGTGCTTCTGTGATATGCGCTATCTGCCCTGTGGTCGGTCTCCTCGGCATGCCTGTGTTGGTCTATTCTTGGACAATGGCTGTATTCACCGGCTTCTGTCGTAGGGCTGTGGTTTCGGAGTTGGAATGGAAGGTCATTCAGTGCTGTCTGCTCTCCCTTGTGTGGGCGGCAGGCTGCCTTTCCGCTCTGCGTTGGGCCTTGTGTGTGAATGTTATTCTTGGGCCACCTGTTGTCGGTCCCCGGGCTCTTTGGTGTTCCGTTTTATATGTCTTGTTCATATGTGCAGGGTGGTATGGGTGTTTCAGTGTGGTACTGGCGTTCCTCTTCCCGAAGGAGCCCTGCTTCTCCTAGTTGGTGTTGCCGCCGCTGTGTGCTACGCCATGTTTGTTACACTGGGGTGTGTCCTGCTGTTGCGTGACTTCACTGACATGTGTGCGTCGGTTGTGTGGCGTTGGGTGTTGTCCGTGAATTGGGCGTTGGGGACATGTCTGTGGCAGGCCTGTCACGTGTCATGTGCGTTCGGGGTGGGGCTGATGTGTGTGCTGCTTGGTTGTGTCCCTGTGTCTGTGTGCGACGCATGCATGGCGCTGCGGTTGGCCTCTGCGTTGTGCGCATGTGTGGCGGCGTCATCGCCGCTTTGGGGCCGTGACGGGGTCGTTGGTTCCTAGTCCCAGGTGGTGTGTACACATGTGTTACGCGATGTTACGATTTGGCCTGTGTGTCATATGTGGATGCAATGGTGGATGTGTAGTGTACACGCGCTGGTGGGGGGTTGTCCGCTTTTTCCGCCCTTGCACTGTGTGCGCTGTTTGCGTGCACTTGTTGTGTGTGTGCCTACCTGCGTCTCCGCGGTACGTTGCGTCCTTGGTGGTGCATCAGCAGGAGCATGGGGAGGGCCTGCAGTGCTGGATTCATGCTCGGGGAGCCGCTTCTTCGTTGTCCGTGCTCGGCGTCCGTGTTACCGCTTCGGTTTGTCGTACGGTATCTCTTGGCCGTGGGAGCCGTTTGTTTGCGGCATCGTAATTTATGCGCCGGGCGGGACGTGTTTTCGTCGGACGGTGTGTGTCAGTTGGGCTGCGCCGCTACGTGTACGGGCGCACTTTGATGGCGGACGGTGTTGCTGGCTTGCCGGCGGTGTTTGGCCTACTTTTCGCATCGTAATTGGGCGGGCGTGTGGACTGCTGCGTGCCGGCGGTAACTGGTGGTTTTTGCATCCGCCAGCACGGCGGTTGTGCTTCCGCCCGCCATCGTAATGGGCCCCTTAGGGCCTTATTACGACTTTGGCAGACTTCCAGCGGCACCTCCACCACATCTTCCGCTGGAGGACCGCCAAAGCAGTGGTGGGCCCACCCCGTTAGATCAGGACTGTCATCCTGATCAGGCGGGCGGTGCTGCAGCAGTCTCATGGCAGTAGGTTGTTAGGCTCATAGGAGAGCCTAACATGCAGCCCGCTGCTGTGACAGCAGCTGCAGCATGTTCCTGTACGGTTCCTGCATGCACCCCCAGCCCATCAGTGGCACGGGGGCCCTGTGAGGGCCCCCTTCGTTGCCTCTCTGCCACCCTTTCCAGGGTGGGCTCACCTCCATGAAATGGGCGGTGGACAGAAAACTCAGAATATGCTCGGCGTTGCTGCAGTGGCACTGTCAGCATATTCCTTCTCCTGACTGCTGCGGGACCAGAGCAGGATCCTCGATCCCCAGCAGACGTAGCAGTCCTGTGGCAGTCTGTCCACCCCACCCGTATAACTGCGGGCAGGTGCACAGTGCGGCGGTGGTCAAACCACCAGCGCAAGTACGGAGGTCCTATAGACTGCCGTCCTCGTAATAAGGCCCTTTGTGCAGATTATTGGAGGTGTCTCCATATGCTTTTATTGAAATTATAGCAATAGCCTTATATGACTGTGTGGGGATACATTTGTAAAATGGTTTGAATCATGGCTTGTTCAAAGTCTATGATTATTTTTTGTGGGTAGTAGTTTTTTGTTTTATGTTTAATGTGGTTTAAGAATTTGTAGTAAGAGCTGCTTTGTTTATTTGGCAGTAAGGCATATATAAAAGAGTTATTTGTGTTTTGATGTATGGTGTATACCTGAGGGAATAGTTTGGGACACATTTTGAAGGTCCCATCCATCTTCCAGGTTTGACAATGGATTAGTTTTAGTTCATTATTTTCTGTGGAGAATATTAGGATTTGTTTCTCATTGTTTCGGTTGTCATATCAAAGGAAAGGTTCCTCATTATTTGTCATTGTTAAATGTTCAGGCACATCGGGGCATGGCTTCGGGTGTCAAGATGGCGGTCGTACTCTAAGGGAGCCCCGGACCACATCCGTCATCTGCCACAGAAGCAACTTCTTTCCAGCACTTCCTCATCACTCTGTCATCCCTTGTGAATGGCAAGAGTTAGGTACCCTTGGCAGAGGCCGGCCTGACATGCTGACTACCGCTGTATGCCTGTCGACTCTTCTTCTGCACGAGTGATGCCCGCATTCAAAATGGCAGTTTCCCCGAGGCCCGGGCCACACTAAGGAGCTCCCATCTGAGGCCCCCTCTTGTTCCTTCTCTGTTGCCCGGTGGCTTTGCCTGTCCTCCTTGGGCCCCTCTGGGCCTGTTGGATGCTCCTCCTGGCTGCCTGCTGAGGACTGGGCTGGGCCGGGCGGGTCCATCAGAGAGACACTGCCTGGCAGAATTGGTGGCTGGGGGCATTGCCAGCGGGGGCCAGCTATTGTGTGATGGGGAGGACCTGAGGCACCAGATCCAGCTGCAAGGCCCTGGATTCCCCTGCTGCACTGGCACCGACCAACTTGTGGACTGAACTGGATCAAAGTACTTCTGTTGGAGGCCACCCCTAATGCCTGTGTTGGGATCCTGGCCCTGTGGTTGCCTCACCTGACCCAAAAAAGTCCACAATCTTAGGGGTGCCCCTCACAGACTGTGGAGAACTCTTTTGCAATGCCCACTGTGACCCGCACCACACAGGTCTATCGGAGGGATGCCGCCTACCTGAACTTGGCGACCAGAGATGCCCTCATCCACTATGCGTCCCCCCTCTTTTTCCCCCTCTGGTGGTCGACTGAACAGTGTGGTGTCAGCCTGGGCGTCCAGAGGTAAGGGCGAGGTGGCTGCACACTGGCAGCCTGGTGACTGAGGGGTAATGACCTCAATCAATCAATCAGGGTTTTGCAGAGCGCACTACTCACCCATGAGGGTCTCAAGGTGCTGAAGGAGGGGGGGTGAGCAGCTCCATTGGGGTCATCCGAAGAGCCAGGACTTGAGGTCCTTTCTGAATTGGTGCAGTGTCAGGCTTCGTCGGAGGAAAAGGGAGAGTTTATTCCAAATCTTGGCTGCAAGGTAGAAGAAGGATCTTCCACCTGCTCTGGTCCTGTAGAAACGAGGAACAGTGGCTAAGGCGAGGTCGGCTGAGCGTAGGTTTCTCTTGGGGGTGTG
The DNA here is from genome assembly GCA_963921515.1 of Calotriton arnoldi. Lineage (NCBI taxonomy): Eukaryota > Metazoa > Chordata > Amphibia > Caudata > Salamandridae > Calotriton > Calotriton arnoldi. The sequence goes on along the minus strand of CAWUFW010021297.1, from coordinate 15,926 downwards.
GAAGGAGATTCGGTCATTGAGGTATTGGGATCCGGTGTTGTGGAGGGCTTTGCAGGTGTGAGTGAGCAGTTTGAAGGTTATTCTTATTTTGATGAAGAGCCAGTGGAGGTCGCGGAGGTGTTGGGTGATGTGGTCATGTCGTGGGATGCTGAGGATAAGTCTGGCTGCGGCGTTCTGGACTGTCTGGAGTTGACTCCGGCATAGAGAGCGTTTTCGTAGTCCAGTCTGCTGGTAATGAGTGCGTGGGTGATGGTTTTCCTGGAGTCAGGGGGATCCACTTGAACATCTTCCGAAGTATGCGGAGGGTGTTGAAGCATGAGGAGGATACCGCATTAATCTGGCGATTCATGGTGGGTGAAGAGTCGATTATGATGCTGCGGTTGCGTGCGTGGTCCATTGGGGTTTCTAAGGGCGGGGGCCACCAGGTATTGTCCCATGCCGATGGGGTGGAGCTAAGCATGAGGACTTCTGTTTTATCTGCGTTGAGCTTCAGGCAACTGTTGCTCATGCAGGTCACAACCGTTTTCATCCCTTCTTGGAAGTTGCGCCTGGTGATGTCGGGTTCCTTAGTAAGGGAGAGGGTGAGCCGGGTGTCATCGGCTTTGGAGACGATGTTTAGTCCATGGTTTCTGATGATGGTTTTGTGGGGGGCCATGTAGACGTTGAAGAGTGTGGGGCTGAGGGAGGAGCCTTCGGGTACTCTGCATCTGATCTCTGTCGGTTCTGAGAGGAAGGGCGGGAGTCTTATTCTCTGTGTTCTGCCTGAGAGGAAAGATCGTATCCAGTCTAGTGCTATGCCTTGGGTGCCAGCATTGAAGAGCCTGGTGGCTAGTGTGAGGTGGAAGATGGTGTTGAAGGCTGCTGATAGGTCCAGGAGTGTGAGGGCTGCCATGTGGCCTTGGTCGAGGAGGGCGCGGATGTCATCGGTGGCAGCGATGAGGGTGGTCTCGGTGCTGTGGTTGCTGCGGAATCCAGATTGAGAGGTTTCTAGGATGCTGTTGGTTTCTATGAAGTGTGCTAGCTGGGTGTTGACAGCCTTTTCGATGACTTTGGTGGCAAAAGGGTGCAGAGAGATGGGCCTGAAGTTCTTGAGGTCCATAGGGTCTGCGGAGGGCTTCTTTAGGAGGTGGGTGACTTCGGCGTGTTTCCAGTTGTCAGGAAATGCATGGAGGGAGCACTTGATAGTTCAGCGTAGCTTGAGTGCGATGGCAGTTGCGGCTCTGTGGAAGATGTGTGGCGGGCAGGGGTCAGTAGGTGCTCCAGAGTGAATGCTCTTCATTGCCTTTATGGTGTCTTCTGTGGTGAGAGGGCTCCAGGTGAGAAGGGTCTGTTGGATGGCATCGTTGGGGGTGGGGGTTGAGGCGGTATCACGGTCTTGGTCATCGAAGGTGTTGTAGAGCGTCTTAATCTTGATGTGAAAGAAGGAGCTGTTTCACTGTCGGGTTTGGTAAATTCCTGTATGATGGCGAAGAGTTCCTTGGAGTTGTAGGCGTTGGAGAGGATTGTGTCTTGGATGAAGTTTTTCTTTGTTGATTTGATCAGTTGGCGGTGTGCTGTGATGCCTGCTTTGTAGGTGCTTCCAGGATTTTACTGTTTCCCCAGATCCTCTCCAGCCGTCGGCAAGAGCGGTTGGATTTGTGGAGATCCGTGGTGAACCAGTTGACTTTCTTGTTGTGTTGTCTAGTGGTGTTCAGGAGGGGGGCGAGGGCGTTGGCGCAGTTGGCCATTCATTGGTGGCGGTTGCTTGCCTCTGTGATGGCATCTGTGTACGAAAGTGGGTTTCTGTTGCAGTAACCCCCCCACTTTTTGCCAGCCTACTGATGCACTTTGACTTGACGTGCCCTGGGTCCCTGCCAATCAGGAACCCAGGGCCTGTGTTCTTTCCCCAAAACAAACCCAATTGGCATGTCTGGCCACAGGTCAGCCCCTGGTAAATGGTACCACATGTACCCAGGGCACTGTGACCAGGGAAGACCTCTAAGGGCTGCAGCACTTATTGTGCCACCCTTAGAGGCCCTGTACCTTTACACACACACACTTCCTTTGCAGGCTGCGTGTTTTGGTAAAGAACAAAGTGAAGAGTCGACATGGCACACATCCCTGTGTGCCATGCCTACAACCCACTGCCCTGGCATAGATCAGTCACCCCTATAGCTGGGTGCCCCATACCAGTGGTGAGGGTACAGGTGCCTGAGCCCTGTACCCCTGCAGTGTCTAAGTCCATTCTTATACATTGTAAGTGCAGTGCTGCCATTAAGAATATATGGTGCTGGGAGCTTGTCATTACGAACTCCCCAACACCATAATGGCTACACTGAAAACTGAGAAGTTTGGTATCAAACTTCTCAGCACATTAAAGCCACACTGATGCCAGTGTGGGATGTAATGAAAAATGCACACAGAGGCCATCTTAGAGATGCCCCCTGAAAAACGACCAGCCTCTGGTGGGTTCCCTGACTGGTACACACCAGCCTGCCACCACGAGACATGTTTCTGGACCCCTGGGGTGGGAGCGTTAGCTCCCTGAGCCCAGAAACAAAGCCTTTCCTGGGCGGAGGTGTTCACACCTCCCCCAGGACAGGAAGAGCCATCTGTGGCAAGGGAGCTTCAAAGGCCTGGCAGCCTTTGTAATGCAACCCCCAGCCTCTCCTGCTATCAGGAGCAGGCCCCCTTCCTGGCTCCCCTCCTTTTCGGCAGGAAGACAGGCGGGAAAAACTATCCACCCAGAAGGTGTGCCCACCACAGCCAACTCCACCCCTCAGGTGGGGGAGGCGAGGTGAAGCCCACTCTTCAGTGCCCGCCATCATGCAGATGGCAGGCACTCCTCAATCAGGATTAGGGATTGTGCTCACTCCCACGTGGGGTGAGCACACCAAGGGTGTAGTCACCCTAAGGTCAGTAGCCCATTGGCTACTGACCTCGAGACCCCTGAAACACCCCCTAAATACAGTTTTTAGGGGGCAGCCCTGAACCAAGAAAGCAGACCAGAAGAAACTACAAGAGAAGAAGAAGAAAGACCGAACAGCCGTGCAGAAGCTAACAAGAGGAAGACGCCCACTGACTTGGCCCCAGCCCTACCAGCCTGTCTCCACCTCGAACCTGCTCCTGTGAAATCCCGGTGTGTCCTTCAGCCAGAAACCTCGAAAACCCCGGAGGACCTGCCTGCCTTCAACCTCAAAGACTGTGTCTCCCGTGAATACCGGATTTATTCATCTGCAACCTCTGGTTCTGGCCGGACACCGCGGATCCGCCCCACTCTGCACCTGCCGTCCACGGCCCAAGCTCGAGTGTGCAAACACCACGAGGAGGTCCCCCGGCGATCCTAACCCGAGATCTGGTGACCCCTGACCTGACTCCACCCTCCAGCCGACTCCTGCAGCCCTAAATCCGGAAGGTCCCCCCAACCGCGATCAGGAGCTGGTAAGAAGATCCGACCCCAAAAAGCACCCCTGCACCCGACGCCCCACGGCCTTGGGTGGCCAAACTGATGGTGCCTAACCAACCCCTAACTTCCCAACTTACCTCTCGAAGTGGTGGTCGCACCCAGAAGACCTTCGTCCCCTAGCCTGCAGTGCCTTTGCAAACCGGAGGTTCCCCATTGCAAACAACAGGGCGCCCAAAGTCGAATCAGCACCCTGCACCCGGCTGCCCTAGTGCCACTGAGGGTGCACCTTTGGTGCTACTTTGTTTCCCCATTTGCCCTGAGCTAAAGTCTAGGAGCTTTGCTCCCACAACCAAGTTGCCTGCTCGTCAGCAGCCACCAACCGGAGGCCCCCTATCCCCCACTGGATAACATTGGGCCTCAACACTCTGCACCCAGCCGCCCTAGTGCCGCTGAGGGTGTAACTAGAGTGCATCCTTGAACCTGGGGGACCCCTGAGTCTACCCCCAGAACCTCAACTCCCACTACCAAATACTTACCTCAAAACCGATAACAGTGTGGAGTTTGAGGAAATAAAGAAATTCCTTAAAATTGCATAATCTAACAAAAACGATTTTACTTACCTGTTTTCAGGAAATGTCCCAGAGTAGTATCTAGGTATACTACTCTGTGTAAGCCTAGTAATCTCAAAAGTTACTTACCTGCTATTTTACTAAAAAGCCTATTCAAGTCTATGTACTGTATTTACTAAGTATTGCATTGCTCTGCATACATACTGTAAATCAAATCAAAGGGCATATACAATTATCTTTCAAACTGTATTTCAATTGCATTACTACTGTAAAGTACTTATTGCTTACCTGTGCCAGACTTGCTTGGTTCTAGAAAATAAAATAACTAAAAGAATATTTTTCTACAAAAACAATTGGTCTGAAGTTCAGTCTTTGAGTGTGTGAATTCATTTGCTGACTGAGTGTGTACAACAAATGCTTAACACTGTCCTCTGATACTGCCTTACTGCTCGACCACACTACCACAAATAGAGAGTGAGGTGCTATCTAACTTTACCTCTGCCTACCTTTGGGGTTCCACTGGACTCTGTGCACACTATACCTCACTTTGGTATAGTATATACAGAGCCAGCTTCCTACAATCTGTCATAGTAGGGGGAGGAGTGCAGGTGAGGGCAGAGGTGAGGTGTTCTTTGGAGACTTTGTTCCAGCTTCTGTGTGGGGGGGCTGAGCGTGCACTTGTGGGCAGTGGGTTCTGTGAAGGAGAAATGGATGCAGTGGTGGTCTGTTCTGTGGTGTGGCTGAAGCGAATGTTGTTTCCTCCAGCGAAGATGGGGTTGAGTGTGTGTCCTGCTGAGTGACTGGGGGTGGAGACAAGTTGCTTCAATCCTCTGTTGGTGAGGTTCTCCAGGAGGGCAGTGGTGTTGGGATCGCTGTGGTTGTCCCGGTGGAAGTTCAGGTTTCCGAGAAGTATGTGGTCTGTTGAGGCGAGGGTGTGGGGTGCGATGACATCGGTGAAGGGGATGCGGGGTCCAGGAGGTCTGTAGTCGAGTGTTCCGTGGAGCGTCGTTCTGGGGTTGGGCTGGATCTGGAAGTAGATATGTTCCATGGGGGCGAGGCATCGTCCGATTTGGTGGTTGTGAGTCAGATGGAGCCCTTGTGGACAATGGCGAGTCCTCCTCCTGGATGGTGGGGCACTCTTTTCTCTGGATCTTGTATCCATCGGGGATTGCGGTTGCGATGTCGGGTGCAGAGCTGGCGTTAGTCCTCGTCTCTGTGAGGAAGGCGACATCGGGCTTGTGAGTGTTGATGAGGTCCCAGATTTCTACGGCGTGTCTGTGTAGTGAGCGTACGTTCAGGAGGATGCAGCTCAGTGGCTTGTGTGCAATGGAATCTGGCATGTTGGGGGTAGCTGCCTGGGTCCGGAGGTGGGTGAGGGTGCGGCGGCAGTGTCAGAAGGAGATTAGGCTTGGCATCAGCATCGAGAGCTGGCAATTGTTGTTGTATCCGGGGTTGAGTGTGTGGAGGGTGCTGACGGGCTTGCCTTTGGCGCACCAGCGGCGCGCCCACTGCGCATGGCCACCATTAAGTAGGGGTCGGGGAGAGGGTGAGCGGCTGGAGGCGGGAGGTGGGAGTGGCACACTGGGGGGGAGGGACCACGGGGGCAGCAGAAGCGGGGAGCATGACGGAAAAGGAGGCAAAGGGAAGAGAAAGAAACAAGAGGCAAATGAAGAGGAAAAGCAGAGAAAGAAAGGCAAACAGAAAAAAGAGGCAAACAGAAATAAAAAGCAAACAGGAGAAAAGTAAACAGAGAAAAGATAACACACACAGAGCGGACTAGCGGAAGAGCAAGCTCTTCCACTAGACCAACAGGGATGAGGCGCTTGCAGGATCCTGTGGGTGGAGGAGGACCTCGAACACCTACCTGGCAAGGAGCTCGAGCGGCGCTAAGGGCAGTCTCACAATGGTGGAGCTGCATGGGGGAGAGCAGTGACTCTGACCAGGAGGTCAGGGGTCTTGCTCTTCTTGCTGTGCAGCGACATCCATTAAATAGGGGTCAGGGAGGGTGAGCAGCTGAGAAGCAGGAGCAGCATGCTGGGGGGGAGGGGCTGCGGGGGCAGCAGCAACGGGGAGCATGAGGGAAAAGGAGGCAAAGGAAAGAGAAAGAAACACGAGGCAATGAAGAAGAAAAGCAGAGGAAAGAAAGGCAAACAGAAAAAAGAGGCAAACAGAAATAAAGGCAAGCAGAAAAAAGTGGCACTAAGGGCAGTGCCACAACGGTGGAGCTGGGCGGAAGAAAAGCAGTGACTCTGACCAGGAGGACAGAGGTCTTGCTCCTCTCATTGCACACTACTACTAAGGCTTGTCACAGGGTCTGGATGCCAGCAGTAACCAACACAAAGGAACCAGTGCACTGGTGCACTGCAGAAACTCTGGTGCGGGTGTACTGAATGCCTCCCATGCCTGCTTGATCCTACCTCTTGTACTTCTTGGGCCCCACTGTCTCTTTGCCTGCACCTCACGAGCTGGTCATGCTGCCCTGGTTAAAGAGTAAGCGGGCTGGTTGCTACTTACACAATTGTACCTGCCATCACTACAGTCTTTTCCCATAGTGCCCGGTCCACTAGGCCCATTCCTCCCAGCCACGCATAGACAAATACACCAGTGGCCCATCGAGAGAGCCCACAACTTCTGCAGACCCCCCGGGTGTGCAGTCGCACCCAGAATTCGAGGCCCTCTCTACGATCCTGCAGGCCACTCATGCTCTGCAGGATTCAGTTGAAACCAAAATTGGAGAAGTTCGCATTGGCATGGCACTACTATGCCAGGACCTGCAAAGCGTGTCCGGCAGAGTGACATAATCCAAGAGTTGCGTATCTGTGGTGGAGGATGATGTTGGTGAGCTGAAGACAAAGGTCTCCAAACTAATGTCTCAAACTGCAAAGCTGAGAAACCCAGTGGAAAATGCAGAAAAATTATCATGATATAACAAACTCAGACTAGTATGTTTCCCTGAAGGTTAAGAGGCATTGAATCCCATTCAATTCCTGGAGACGTGGCTCAAATCTTGAATCCCTGCAGATAAATTCTCCACCTGGTTTGTAGTGGAACACACCCACAGATCTTTAACACTTCAACTGCCCCATAGGGCCCAGTCCAGACCCATAATTGCCTATATCCTAAATTCTCGTGACCATGATGCCATAGTATGCGAGGCTCACTGGGCCAAGGAGCTGTACTTTCAAAACTCTAAGATAATGGTGTTCCCCGACTACACAAAGGACAGCAGTCCATACCCAGCGAAGGTCATACTCGGAGATCAAACAGAAACTGAAGGCCATGAACCTGTACTACAGGCTCTCGTTTCCCATGTGCCTAAAGGTGATCTTCAATGGCAAATCCATCTTCTTTGACATGCTGGAGGCTGCATTGGAATGGTTAACTAAGCAGTGGCACATCCGACCACCCGCCCCCACCCCTGTGGTCTTCAGGCTGGCCACCTCCTGGGGTGGAGCAACATACAGCCCCCTGAACTGAAAGATACAAACTCACTAATAAAGAGGCCTCAGACGGGACACGACCAGCTATCCTTCATCAGGATTGGACACTTCCATGCTACAGTCACAGGGCCTGTCCCAGATGTCACTGAACACATCGGCACTGCACGAGTTTGGCCTACACGAGGTGGCCACTGGTAACTCATCCCATCTGCAACCTGATTACACTCATGACAATGGCCACTGACACCATGTGGTCCTGCTGTGAACTGCCTGGCCATTTGTACCAAGGGGAAGTTAAGTATGGATTGACATTGTAATTATACTTATAATGTATGCATGCTGATCAAAGATCCATTCAGGAGGGGTACACCACTCCACGCTTTACTTGTGTGATGTTTGTGGGTTATATTAGGATTTAATTGGTGACAGATGCTTCAAGGGTGGAAGTATGGGGTGGGGGCTGTTGGGGGTTTGTTTCATTACCTATGTGGGGCTTTGTCTTTAATAATTGTGTTGCAAGTACCACTAAGCAACACCACTAATTGTGCCAGATTGTCCACACCGACATGCATAATGGAAGCTGCACTGGGCTTCTGCCTCTGGCAACTATCAGGCATCCTTCCTTCTTGTCCCACTTATTCCCTCATTTCCATATTAATGGAGTTCTAGGTCCGGTCCTGGAATGTTAATGGACTGCTGGAACATATCAAATGATCCACAGTCCTGCAGCACGCTCTCACTCCTTCCTATCCACAGTCCTGATCCTTCAGGAATACATTTACTAGGCACCCACTGTCCCTTTCTTCTCCACTATGGCTACAACAGAGTTTTCCACTCTTGCTTTGCGTGGGGTTTCAGAGGGGTGGCAAGTTTCTACAATGCTCTTTCCCTAAGGCTATTACCAGAGTCACACCCAACACTCATGGTAGATATGTAGCACTGGAGGGAAGAATGGAAGGACAAGGCTTCAACCTGATATGTATCTACGCCCCCCCTCAGACTGGTGAATCCTTTTTTCAAACCCTGACAGACCGTGTACTAGCCTTTGCACATGCACCACTGTGGTGGGAGGGGACTTCAAAACCATCCTGAACCCCACACCAACTCCACAGGAGTTCCCTCTAGCAGCAGGTGCGCTGGCACCGGGCGGCTCTCCAACTGGGTATATGCACTTGGCCTGTGAAATACATGGAGACTGTGGCACCCCTAACAAAGAAAAAACAAACACATCCCCATGGCTCATCATACCTATGAGCGTATCAACCTCATATTTATGCCAGCTGCTGACTGCTTGCAGGACTCAAAGATCCAGATCCTTCCTAGGGAAATGTCCGACCACTCTCCCATATTGCTCTGGTTTGGCTCAAGACCCTCCCACCACCGCCCGACTAGGTGTCTCAATACATGGCATTTCAAAGATAAAAACTGCCCTTGCACAATCACTGATGAGCTGCAAGCATACTTCCACTCTAATTAAGGCATGCTAAACTTAACAAGTACTATATGGACAACATGCAAAGCCACCATTAGAGAATATGTCAATGGTTTTATACTTCACAAGGAAAGAGAGAGATTGCAATGCATCACCCTACTGGAAGCTCGGGTGCTGCGCTTAGAAACGTAGCTTCTGGATTATCCCTAGGGTGAGACGTCTCGCCAAATCGCAGTGGCCTATGCCAAGGTATGACAGACAGCATTAGAAGAGCTTTGCCAAGTCTGGTTCCCTCTATGGCAAGGGTGTATGAGCACGGGGAGAAGAACGGTAAGCTCTTATACTGGCTCTCTACTAGACCTCTTGCATCCCATGTGATACCTGAGATCTTAGACGTTGCAGGTGCCCCTCTCCCCACTACTCCAGACACAGCGCAGACCTTCACTGACTACCATCAGCAGCTATATGCAGCTGTCCCAAGTCCAAAGATCAAGAGAACCTACCCGCTTCCAGATTACATCACCCACCCTATAATGGCCCAGACCCTACGGGCTGAATTAGACCAACTGATCACAGATAGGGACAGCTCTTTCTGATCTACCCGCCGGGAAAACACTTCGCTTTGATGGGCACCCTACAGACTTCTATGGCGCATAGTGGGATATACTCTCCCCATATCAATTTGCGCTATGGAACAAAGTTGCTACACTGGGCCACTTTCCCCTGGAACTGGACATGGCCACTATTGTGTTCGTCCATAAATCAGACCCTATACCCAACACCTGTGATGCATACCGTTCTATTTCTTTTAGCAACAGGGAAATTAAACTGTTTGTCAAAATACTGGCCACCCTGCTGAAAGCCGCCTGAGCACTCTTATCCACCCAGACCAATGCGGCTTTATGCCAGCGAGGGGCGCAAGGCACTGTCTTAGAAGGGTGCATGTCGCTTTGGCGCCCCGACATCTCTTGACATCTTCCAGCGCCATGCTACTTATTGACTTTGAAAAAGCCTTCGACACACAAGACTGGTCCTTCCTGTTTCATAGAGCGTGGCTGGGCCCTCCCTTCCATGCATATGTCAAGTTACTGTACTCTGAGCCCTCTGCATGGATACAAATCAATGCGATACCAAAGGGGATGATGGACGGAGCGTTAGAGCAAATCAAACACTCACCCCCAGTCAACTGATCTGGGTTTAATCCATCATCATTCTTTAGCTCACTCCACCACCCCAGTTCAGACATGGCCATATGCAAATCAGTCTGACCCTGTGCCTCATGGGAACAGTCCAGCCCGAACTGCCAAGCCATTTCTTTCCTGGACCGGAAACAAGCATCCTGGGACCGGTTTCGGGTTCAAAACCCTCATCAGCCAGGCTATCTTGAATCCAGTGGCAAAGTGAGCAAGGGACCCACGTCTGGGCATACCCTGCCAACTTAGGGGCGAACAAAGCGATACCAAAGGGGATGATGGACGGAGCGTTAGAGCAAATCAAACACTCACCCCCAGTCAACTGATCTGGGTTTAATCCATCATCATTCTTTAGCTCACTCCACCACCCCAGTTCAGACATGGCCATATGCAAATCAGTCTGACCCTGTGCCTCATGGGAACAGTCCAGCCCGAACTGCCAAGCCATGTCTTTCCTGGACCGGAAACAAGCATCCTGGGACCGGTTTCGGGTTCAAAACCCTCATCAGCCAGGCTATCTTGAATCCAGTGGCAAAGTGAGCAAGGGACCCACGTCTGGGCATACCCTGCCAACTTAGGGGCGAACAAAGCGATACCAAAGGGGATGATGGACGGAGCGTTAGAGCAAATCAAACACTCACCCCCAGTCAACTGATCTGGGTTTAATCCATCATCATTCTTTAGCTCACTCCACCACCCCAGTTCAGACATGGCCATATGCAAATCAGTCTGACCCTGTGCCTCATGGGAACAGTCCAGCCCGAACTGCCAAGCCATGTCTTTCCTGGACCGGAAACAAGCATCCTGGGACCGGTTTCGGGTTCAAAACCCTCATCAGCCAGGCTATCTTGAATCCAGTGGCAAAGTGAGCAAGGGACCCACGTCTGGGCATAACCTGCCAACTTAGGGCGAACAAAGCGATGCCAAAGGGGATGATGGACGGAGCGTTAGAGCAAATCAAACACTCACCCCCAGTCAACTGATCTGGGTTTAATCCATCATCATTCTTTAGCTCACTCCACCACCCCAGTTCAGACATGGCCATATGCAAATCAGTCTGACCCTGTGCCTCATGGGAACAGTCCAGCCCGAACTGCCAAGCCATGTCTTTCCTGGACCGGAAACAAGCATCATTAAGTTGATGTATAAATGTTTGTAGTTAATGGCAATATTTTTTATGGTATATTGTTATGAATTTAGTCATATATGATTTAGGGTGAATTGTTAATATTTTGGTAAAGTAAAATGTTTATTTTTAATTTAAACATGAGTATGACATTTTTCATGTTTATTTTAAATAATGTTTTCACTTTAAAAGTGTTTTTTTTTAATCTTTATTAATGATATTGAAAATATGTTGGGGATATTATTGTAGTCAATATTGTGTGAATCAATATTTTGGCATATGATATGCTTGTTTAAAGGTGACAATATTTTTGTTTACGATATTTGCTTTTTCATTATAAGCAGAAATCAATAGTTTTAACAATGATATTTGTGTTCTCGATATTTGTTGTTTTATCAGTTAAGTATAAGACGGCGATATTTTTGCAAACAATATCTATTTATTAGGCATTTGAGGAATTCAAGTAATAGGCTTTCTAGTAATTATGTAAAATTATGACAAAATTATGTGAAATGCAATCTGTCTTATTTTGCGCTGTATCTTAGCACAGAATTTGTCCTTGTGTGAATTGTTTTTCATGAGGACGCATTTAAACAAAAGCACCACACAACAACTTCCCATGTTCTGTTGTTCCTGTGCATTTGAGGTAATTGTGTTACATGATTTGTGTTGGTGTGGTAAATTTGAGCACAAAGGGTACATAATTATGAAAAGTATCATAATAGCGTAATTTATTTTGGGTATGTTGTGGAACAAGCATAACGCAAAAGTTCCAAATATTACACAAATTACATGTAAATGTAAATACAGTATTTGTAAAGCGCGAACAGCTACCGGAAGGCATCCCGGCGCTGGGGGCCGTCGGGAAGATTAAGCAAGCTATTGCCCAGAGTCACATGGTGCTGGGCTGACCTGCCGCCGGTGCTGGGGATCGAACCGTGAGCCCCAGATTCCAGCGTCAGTCGCCCTGGCCGCGGCGCCACACCTCTTCCATTACATGCAACATAATTTAAATTTCGTCCAGGTCTAGAAAACAGCAAATGGTAGAGTTTTCCCAGAAATACAAGAGAGAATGTCCAAGGATGAAAAAGTAGAACTTTACATTCAAAAGGGAGGGAAAATCTCCATATGACTTTTTTGTATTTTATTTAAATTGGGACTCCAGGTGTATTTTTGACAGCTATAATTATATTGCGTGAAATTATTATCTTTTTGTGCAGAATCTACATATTTTGATCAGTTATGCGCCCAAAAGACTGTGCTGATGCAACATTAAACCCCACACTAACAACCATAAAGGTTTTGTTGGAAAATATACATAGTTTTCAGAATAGTTCAGAAGTATCAGAAATACTTCAAGCCCCCAAGAATGTCAGACATTTTTATGGGGCCCAAATTAAAAATATGGGGGCCTCACATAACATGAGCACTGGTGCTAAGTTTAAAAAGATATCCTCATAGGAAGGAAAAAACACCACAGCTACACCATCTAGCTCTCTCTTGTGATGTAGCTGGTATCAAAGAGGGCAGAGTGCTTTCAAAATCTAATAAAAGAGTTTTTAGCATGGGTGTGGGGTCCTTAAAAAGTACGGACCTGGGGAACTCTGCCTCTTCTGTCGCCTGTTTTGATGGCCATGAAAGCCCATTCATGGTAGGTAACAATCAGAGCAGTAAATCTTCAGAGGTGAATAAAATCTACTGTAGCAGATACCTATTGGGATAGGGGACTACAGGACTAAGAAACAGAAGCAGCAAAAAGAAGATTGAAGCATTGGTGAGTAAGAATTGTAGCAAAAGGTAGAGTCATATGGAAAACAATAAAATCAGCAGCTGCATTTCTCAAGCAAGTAGTCCTCACAATGTTGTCTGAGACATAGTGACACTGAACAGGAATAAACAAACAGCAATTTTATTAATTAAGTTAGCTGAGAATATAGTGAAGTGAGAAGTCTACATTTTGACTGCTGCTAAGTGGATTTTCTTCTCCATCGCGGGGTTAACTCAATTCCCTCTGAGTCATGGCCCTGCACTTCCGTCTCTGCATTTCCAGAGCAAGGGCAACACACTTTGAATGTTGGCCAAAGTCATACGCTAGAGCAACAATATACTCACCATTGTGTTCTGTTGAGCTCCCTGAAGATCCCGCAAAGTGATCCAATGGAAGATACAGCAGTTACAATAGGGTGACCTTTTGACTCCATCTCCGTATGAAGGACACCTCTTTTGCAAACAGGGTTTTTCATCATCCACAGCAGTGATTTAGTTAATTTTAAACGATTAGGATACTACACCTAAAAAATTATTTGTAAAAGTAAAGTCCTAGTTATTGTTTCTATACTCCTCATCTGTTCCCAGAGGGAAACTGTGATGCAAATGTTACTTATTGTTCTATGTGTTGTCTATGTAATACTCAATTCTTCCAACAAGGTCACAAAATGTCATCGATTTGAAAAATTCTTGAATTTTTTCTAAAAGAATTTGAAAAATGCACATGCTACACGTGTTCTCAACTCACAAACACTGCATACATTAATTCTCTTGATGTAGTTTAGAAGAATTATGGGTTATTTACTAAGGGTTGTAGAGGCACTCAAGTGATGCCCTACATTTTTGGGCGGCACCAGCAGACTTTAATTATAGTAAGTAAACTGGTGCAATGCTTTGTGTCGCTTTCTGCCACACGAGGGCCGTTATAAAACCCGCTTTTTTAAAAAAATGGGTAAATAGTGCTGCAGAAGAAAGCGTCTGATTTACTCCCTGCAAATGGTATCAGCAAAGGGTTTGTGGTAATGAAATCCCCATCTTTCCTGCTTTCAGGGACAGGCAGACTTTCATCAGAAAACCAAAATGTTTTACAAAGCTTTGGCATTTTACTGGGACATAGCCTATTTTTGCTACTTTTTGTGCTTTTAACCTCCTTTCAGTTAGTGGTAGAAGTGGGTATGAAAGCAATAATGGATCCCAAAAAGCTATACATTTCTGAAAAGTAGACAAAATTCGGAATTCAGCAAGAGGTCATATATGTACATCCTTCAAGGTTTTTTTAATAGAAACTAACAGTTGAAAATAAGGAAAATTGAAAATGAGTTGAAAAAAACAGCCATTTGTGCCAAAGTTTTCACCTGTAACTTCTTTTAAGTATGACAGATTTTTAAAAGCAATATACCATTACATCTGCTGGACCCTTCTGGTTGTGGCGATATATAGGACTTCTAGGTTCACCAAGAAGCTGAGGAACCCAGAGCCCATAACTGAGCAGTGTCTTGCAATGGTTTTTCATTATGTACCGAGTATATAGCAATTCAATTGGTAAAATATAAAGAGTGAAAAATAGGTATCAAAGACACCTATGTATTTCCGAAATGGGAACACAATATGGAGTTTAAAAACAGTAGCTATTTGCACAACTCTGAAATTGTGGGTACCCATACTAGCATGTGAATTATAGGACATTTTTCAAAGTGACTTCTTTTCTACACATTGTCTTTCATGTGGAAGGCAGAAATGCATCGAAAGTCAATAGGTAATAGCAGTTGCTCTACAATTCTGTGTTTCCCTAAGTCTCCCGATAAAAATGGTACCTCACTTGTGTGGGTAGGCCTAGTGCCCGCGACAGGAAACGGCCCAAAACGCATTGTTGACACACCACATTTTTACAGTGAAAACAGACCCTTTTTCTGCAAATGTGCCTAGCTGTGGATTTTGAACCCTAGCTCTGCCGGCACCTAGAAAAACCTAGTAAACCTATACATTTTTGAAAACTAGACACCCAGAGAAATCCAGGATGGGGTGACTTGAGTGGCTCTCACCAGGTTCTGTTACCTAGAATCCCTTGCAAACCTCAAACTTTGCTAAAAAAAAGACACATTTTCCTCCCATTTCTGTGATGGAAAGTTCTGGAATTTGCGTGGAATCACAAATTTCCACCCACCCGCATTTCCCACAGTCTTCCGATAAAAATTGTACCTCACTTGTGTGGGTAGGCCTAGTGCCCGCGACAGGAAGCGGCCCAAAACGCAACGTGGACACGCCACATTTTTACAGTGAAAACTGACCATTTTTTTGAAAAGTGCCTAGCTGTGGATTTGGAACCCTTGCTCTGCCGGCACCTAAGGAAACCTAGCAAACCTATACATTTTTGAAAACTAGACACCCAGGGAATATCTGGGATAGGGTGACTTGTGTGGCTCTCACCAGGTTCTGTTGCCCAGAAACCCTTGCAAACCTCAAACTTTGTAAAAAAAAAAAAAAAAACATTTTCCTCACGTTTTTGTGATGGAAAGTTCTGGAATCTGCGTGGGTCCACAAAATTCCACTCACCCCGCATTTCCCAAAGTCTTCCAATAAAAATGTTACCTCACTCGTGTGGGTGGGTCAAGTACCCGCGACAGGCAAGGGCCCAAAACGTATTGTGGAGACATCAAAATTACCTATCACAAAACGACCTGGTTTTGCAAGGGGGGGCACCTGGGTTTTTTGCCCCGAGCTCAGCGGCCATCTAGGGAAACTTACCAAACCCAGGGTGTCCCCCTGGATGTCTAGTTTTCAGAAATGTGTAGGTTTGGTAGGTTTCCTTACATGGCCGCCGAGCCCAGGGCCAAAATCTCAGGTAACCCCCGTTGCAAAACCAGGTCGTTTTGTGATAGGTAATTTTGATGTCTCCACAATAAGTTTTGGGCACTTGCCTGTCGCGGGTACTTGGCCCACCCACACGAGTGAGGTACCATTTTTATCTGAAGTCCTGGGGGAACACTGGGTGGTAGGAAATTTGTGTCAGCCCG